>JAYJMF010349921.1:0-11426 GCA_036873715.1 Salvia sclarea
AACGTTGGTTGCAAAATCAGAAAAAATTGAAAGTTTGGCAATTTACATGCCGATTTTAAAGCTGGTATGCAAAACGAAAATTTAGACAAAATTCAGCAATTTACAGGTTATTTACCCAATATTTAATCCTAATTTTCTCCAAACTCCTCAATAAGTCTAGAGTCTTTAGACGGCCTACATGGATATATAACAAATTATCAGAATACTCCGAGCTATCATTTGTAGTTGAAAATGTCTTATATCATCGATTGTATTCTAAGTTATAGCAATATACACATTATTCAATTTTTATTCTAACTAATAATCTCTGATATTTTTACCTCAAAAATAATATCACTGATATTTTGAATTAGGATAAGATATTTATTTATATGCAAGGGTAACATTGAAATATAATCAATAATATGTGACATTTTGATAGTTTGTAGTATTGTGGATAACTAATTATAAAAAAACCTAAACAATATTACTAACACTTAAGGACCATTCAAAATAGAAACGGATAAATTAAAATATTTAAAATCGCCACAATCCGTGAAATGAAAGGGCCCCATATCCATAACGACACTATCCATATGAGTTGACGGTCTCAATCTCTATTTCCATATTCTTATGTGAACTGACAACTTTGTCCTCCTCTTCGCTCTTGCCACTGTCGCACTTTTTACTTTTTATCCCTTTTTTCTCTCCTGGAAAATTAACATCTTTAGAATGTTGCCGACAAAATGTTCAAATTATTCCATTACCATATGCCTCCCATCATTAGCGTCGAGATTAGTCATGGAACAAATTATTATTATTTGTGTCTAAAATTTAAATGAGACCACTTCAAATTCAAACCCAACCTTTTTTGTCTTGTCAGATTACATATGTCCAAACTTTGCTTTGTGGCGTTAATTAATCGAACACTACTTAACTATTTGTATAGATATGCTTGCTCCATAATTTGGGTGTTGTGCCAACTCAAACTTAAGATGCTTTTAAGGCACAAACTAACAAATGAGAGAAAACATTAATGCAATACTAAAAAAGCACAGGCTGTAGGAGTATTGAAGAGTGGGAACTAGTTGTTGAAGTTGGAAGTTGTGGGAAATAACTAGTCAACTTATAATTATTTTAAACTTATATATTACTATTTTTTAAATAACAAAGATTTTAAGTTCTACCATATATAGGTCGAGCTTATCACATACAGTATAGTTTAGTATGTATGATTTATTTCTCTTACAAGGTTTGCATACTAGCATAGTGCAACAACTAAATTTATCTGGTGCACACCTCATATAGCGATTACAAGTTACATTTGTTATAAAGAAAAAGTCTAACTAAATAATAAATCATTCTTGAGAAATCCAATTTCGAAACTTGGAAGTTGTTTGGGATTGTAGTAGCCAATCTCCATTTTCAAATTAAACGTAATAAAGATTTTACTTTAAAAAAGGTAGAGTATGTCTCCTTTGCCAAAATTCACTAGACCAAGAGATATGGTAATGCTTTGAAAATAAAAGTAACACTACATGTAAATGTTACTAACATATACAAACATATCAAATGCTTATTTAGATTTGTGAGACCGTTTGATGTAAGTCTTCGTGAGAGAAAAAAAAGTCAAGAAAAAGAATGGTATAAAGCAGGAATTACATTTCACTATTATGTGGAAAAAGTGGTGATGGATCCATCTTTGTTGACTAATATGAGGAAAAGTGAGTGAAATAGAATTTGTGGCATACACGAAAAGTGAGAGTAAAAATAAATTGAGTAGTTGTGGGCGAAACCAAATCCTCGAATTGTGGCACTAAAATCCCGCCTCAATTGGTGTTAAATACACTAATCGATTGGATCTCCCACTTATTTATTATCATCAACTATAATTCCACCACTCACCATGTGCACATTCAAGTTTGCTTCAACTTCACATCTCTTCCTAGCTACTTATATAAATTCCACATTATTTATTATTGTAACTTTTTCTTTCGTATTATATAAAGTATAGCTTATTCTTTCTACCTATAGGGTCAAATCCCAATGGTGCTTTTAACTTTTAAGATTTTAATGTAATAATGAAATTAAACCCATATTTTCATAGAATTTTACCTAGTATCTTCTTTCAAAGTGGCCCAAGATTTTATTCCCAGCTCTTTAAATAGATGTGCACGTAATGAATGAATTTAAAGTGATTTCGCATGTCTAATATAGGAAAAGAGGAGTAATTGGTTAGTTATATTATACATTTTACATGAAAATATATTCACATGTTTGTTGTATAAACGAGCATTGGATACATGCACTTTCATTTAGGACCCATTCTTTTATGGTCTTTATTTATATTCCAACTCTGGAGCGTTTTCTCAATAACGTTCAAATGCTTAATAACTTATAAATTGATATGCAACCTTTCAACATTTTTATAATTATGTTATAAGGTAATATTTACAGCATCTAAAATTTCACTAAACACACGAATATGTTGAGAACTTGAGATATATATTCAAATAAAAAATTTAATACATATCTTTTGTCTCTGCAAAACGACATAGCGCCGAGTGAGATTTCAGGTGCCGAAAGTATCACTAAACTATACAAATTGTGATATACATATGAAATGTAAAACGGTCAAATGACAATTTGTAATTTATTAAATTTATTAGATATCGACAGTTCGACACATTGTTTACTCCAAAGTTGTGACATAAACTTATATTTTCTATATGTCAAAATTGGGTTTGTATTTATTTATTTGCAATTAAATATGGTCGGCTTATGCTCTGCTTAAAGGCCACCTTATATGCAAGTTTATTCAAAAGAAATACTCCAAGATAGCAGTATGTTTTTTTCTATAGTCCATGCTACCACTAATTTAGCATGTATTAATGTATATATCGCGTACCTACTTATAATAAATACACATTGACGTGTATATAATTAGTGAAGTGGAACATGTGCAAGACCCTCTCTCCTTTTCCTTCATCCATCCCATCTTTTTCACCCATTCCCAACCTTTTAGAATTTTTGTTGGATTCCTATGTCTTATTACAGTTTATTTGTCTCCTCTTTACCAAATTTCCCTTTTTATTGAGAAGTTACTCTCCCATATTTCGTAAAATAATAATTGGATTGATTCTAATAAAAATAAAATTTTGGATAGTATAACAGCAACAACGTGCTGTCGATTTCTATTAACAATTGTATATCATGAGACTAAACCATCAAATGGAACGCCCCAAAAAAATCCTAATAACTTCTTTTCTCTAGAATTTTTGTTAAACCGAAAATACCAATATCGATATTAATTGATAATATAAATTAAATGGAAATCTTGAAACTACCAAGGATATGCAATAAATTTGCAAATTTTCGAAAATGGTAATATTGACTATATTACAATCTAACTTATTTTGAGCAATATGAAACAGAACTGCTATAACCAAAATGAGAAAAATTCATTGTGTCAACTGCTATAACGTTAAGAATATGTTTTAACTTTTAAGTAGTTACATAATCCACATGTTAGGATAATTTCTCAAAAGGATACCAACTGTAATGTTATGTTAGTATTAAAAAGGACACTAAATAAACATTTATATCAAATTGGATATTTAAATTTCTTTTAAATACTGTATTTCTCCTTTTTATCCTTGTAAATGTTTCCAGAACTAGAATTCTTCTATGATTTAATTATCAAGTAGGTCACAAATGAATTAGAAGATTAGTTTTAAGAATATTTAAAATACTCAAAAAGTGAATGTGCAAGTGCAAACACTATATATACTACTCCCCCGTCCCATTAAGAACGATCCAAAAAAATGAGGCATTGAAATTAAGTAGGAAGTGTTGAAACAATAAAGTAGTAGTAGCTCGCTTTTTAAATAAGAGTTAAATAAAGAAAAGGTTAAACAGAGAAATGATACAATTGGTTTGGTATAAAAGAGAAAGAAAAATTAAAATAAAATACAGTGAGCGATAAGCTATGAAAGAAAAAAGGATTAAAATATATAGTTAAAGCCTTAATTTATTTCCTTATTTAGGCGAGGATATCTATATCTATATATGAAAAAAGAGTTTTTAGACAGTTTTTCTTTAATGGTGGTTAATTTATTTCCTTATTTAGGCGAGGATATTGTAAATAGAACAACCCAAAAAAGAAATTGAGACATCATTAATGAGACGGACGGAGTAATATTAATTAGCAACATATTTACAATTGAATATATTGTTATTTACTAATTATATTTAAAATATTAATAAGTGTTGCTTCTATTATAATAATAGTACTTATTATTATTAACTTTAATTAGATATTTATAGAGGTAAGGAAAGAGATAAATACCATATTCTTGTGCAAAATAAGTAGAAATTTTTAGAAACCTTTTGAGAAAGCATCCCCGTATCCTGATATCCCTAAATAAGCTTCTTGTAAAATAACAACAGATGCCCCACAATACACATGACGAATGCAACATAAATAATCTTGAGCAGTGAAAAATTAACCACAAAGTCCAAAGTAACAGAAAATGGTTCAGATAACTGTTTAAATAGAAGGCAAAACTGCTCCTTTTACTTGGGAGATGCCAGATACGACTAATTCTGTGAAACGAGACCCATACAGTTTAACTCTCGAGTGGGTTTCGCTATCACCCCAGAACGAGAATGTGCAGTACCTTGAGCCTTTCGAGTCCAATACCACTTACTCTTCTTCCTGCATCTCCTTAGTCAAGTCTTACACACAAAAGAGCCGAAGATGATGGTGAAAAGGGACCTCATCAAAATTTGAAGCCACGAACATCTCAGTGAGATCATGGTCAATGCACGAGCAGAAAGGCTGGCTCACTCGATGTAGAACTTCTTTTGTAATGGAGGAAGCGGTCTTCCTGATAGCTGTTTAATCTCACAGCTGAGGTCAACTTCCATCAGCCGGTGATTTATCTTGGAGCGAGTCATTGAGAAATGAATTTTCAACTCGTCACCAGATTGAAGATTTCGAGGAGGATGTAGTAGGAACACCTGCGGTAGAGAAAAGTTAGTGATAATTACACAATGTGATTGAATGATATCCAAGGACTCGATAGAGAATTAACACATCTGGCTCGGAATCTACAGGTATGACAACAAAGTGAGCAACTGGAAAGAGACAAGATGCAGATGAGACGACTATTGCTGTGAATTACATCTTCACTTTCCCATGTTTTTGGTAGAATCTTCAACTTATCATACAAAATTATTGAATTAACCAGGACAGAAAGCTAGATCAGAAACATACACAAAAGTTTTCGGTGTTTTTTCATGCCCAAAAAAACTCTAAACTACCAATACAAATCCTAGAAGCACCTTTGCACAACCTAAAACCTTACTAACGATCACTAAGTTCATGACTCGCACATTTATTTGACAAGATGAGAAAGAATATAACTGCTGCTACCAACCTGCTGGCCCCAATGCGTGCCAAGATCTTCATCTGGGGCAGTTGTTAACTCAATCTCCTTTTGAGCTGGACTTCTATCACTACCCTAGTTAATCAATCGAACCAGGAAAATTTAACATAGTTTTATAACTAAACCAATGCATAAAATAAGTAATATCAAAACTCACTCGAAAATGGACATCAAACCATCCACCAAAGCCACATAATCTTGCATTTTGTTCCGTGATGGATGATGAAATACTTGCACGAACATCACGTATATCATCAACAGTAACTGTCAAGCAGTCAATCTCCTTAAGGATCACAGGTGTGCCAATAACTTGATTTGGATGCAGGTTGTTCCAGAGTGATGTCTAGAAAGTTTAATAGCAATAAACATTAGTCGCATAAGGAGACTTTGTAGAAAAGAAAACAATCACAAATAGTAAAACTTCAAACTGCATAAATGCGATTACAATGTTCACGTAAATGCAGATTCAGAATAAACAGAGATGACATAATAAGTACCCAACCAAAAGAATGATACAATAGCAGATGCTAGAAGAACAAAATTTGTGCAGAAGTCAAACAGGGCAAACAAAAAATATTAAATTGCAATGCAAATTAAAAACCAAGTTATAAAAATGTAACACATTGAACCTAGACGATTACTTGCTGTTAATAAAATGGGAGATGCTAGCAGATCAAGTACGTACAATAGTCAAAACAAGACAAAGCAAGAAATCCCAGTACATACATATTAATTAAACCAAGTGGTCAATATGTAAACAAAGATCATATTGAACCCAAAAAACTGCTAGCTGCGGAACGATTGTTAAAGCCCAATAACTTTATAAATAAAAATAAAAAAGGGTGAAGATTGCAGGAAAAGGGACCATGTCTCATAAACTACTGTTTCTAGTAGTTTTTCTGTTCTTTTGTTTACCTTTCCATCTTCACCAGCCTCAAAAACCAACTATTGTAACCTTTAATACTTTACCACCTACAACCTAGCACTATTATGCAGGAACAATGAATGTGTGATTTGAAGGTTCTTTCAGATTAGATACAAATTATTTACGACACCAACCTGCAAATAATATTTTTTTTGTTCTTCATCAAATGGCTTTGTCAGAGCACTCATGTCTACACCATAAAAAGCTTCAGTCTCCTTAATAAAACCAGACCAATCCGCCATTGCTCCATCATAATCTTTCATTTTCTGATCAACCAACCCTGACCTGATAGGTGACAACCAGATTCGGGCATGGCTGGGGTACCTGTGAGAATAGGGCTTGATAATCATTACTTAGTAACTGGCAATATCATCATTAAAACCACAATCTAACACATTATTAATGATTTTTTCTACTCACGGATGTATTGGTAATCATACATGTAAGCAACACTAGAAAACTACCCAAAATACTTGGCTCACTAGAATATTCAGAAAAATGGAAAGTAAAGATTCCTATTTGTTCTTAAAACCCCTAAAAATTGAAGTAATTGCTCTTGAGCCCATCAAGAGAGAAGTTGAAGAAAGATTGAAGCCCAGCAGAGGCAACCTTGATGTCGACATGAGCAAATGTAGGAAATCCCTAGATATATTGGTGTGGTCGGGTTAAGATTTCCACGGGAAAGTAACAATGCAACGAGCGGAAGTTGTATTTTGAAATCGCGGTGGTTCTAGATGGAACATATATATTCCTTATCTTAATGGGATGCAAAATAGTTCAACTCTTTCAAGGTTTGACAAAGAACCAAACGTGTAGGGTTATCATTTAAGAACAAGAGTTTGATGGAGACAATCTCCAATACCTCAAAACTGTGATTCCACTACAAATTTGTTTGTTTAGTGCTGAGGAGACAGGAGCAAGACCTCTTCTTGGATAGTCAAGCGTCTTGTGCTCAAGCGTTCAAATTGGTCATTACCCAAATCATAGTTTGAAGTGTTTTAATATCCAGAATGCAATCTCATATGCAGACTTTATAAATATAAGGAACACTTTCCACCATTAGAATGATCGAGACTCAGAATATAGCTACAAGTAGATATCAATCAACAGCCTTCTTAGATAGAAGTAAAGGCGACTACAAAAAAGTGCGATTTTGAGGCAAAATGGAAAATGAAAACATGATACAGTTAGTCTCTTGTCAAATTTGGGGGAGTCACATTTGAAGCTTCCAACAGAATGCAAGCCTGCTAATCAAATATCTAAACCATTTTTGCATGAATAACAGGAAAGGGAAGAAGCACAAGAGCCAAATTTACTAATAAAAAAGAGTACTAACATGACACCATCAGGATTCAACCAGCGATCCCGCGCACAGAGTACCGAATCCAACATTGACTCACGTAGAAGAAAGTATCCCATCCATTCTGAAATTATTACATCAACTACATGCAGAAGAAAATTTCTTTGAATCAGATAAAAAGCTGCAAAATTTAGCATTTCCAGAATTAAAGAATAAGGGGGGGGAAAGGTAAAAAAAAATGGTGATGATATGCATAAGCAGTAAACCTTTTTCGGGCAGGACAATGTCCTCCATCGATCCCTCAATTACTTCAACCACATCCTGGAGCTTGTTTGCCTTGATAAGTTCGCGTGCATGTTCCGACATCTTTGTAGCTTCTACCGCATAGACTTTCCTTGCACCAGCTTGTGCAGACCATATAGCCAGAATTCCACTCCCTGTTCCTACATCCAACACAACCTAGTCCACGTACAAGTACAAACAAACTCAGTTCATAACCACTCAAATTTCCATCACAATATAATCAAGAAAACTGAGAAATTGCAAAAAAAAAAAAAAAAAAAAACGTTACCATTATATGTAGCCCGTGTATTCTTGTTCACATGCATACAAAACTTAACTTTTCGTCATAATCTATACATGCGCTAATTTTTCTCCATTATAGATAACAATGCCAATTAACTATTTATAAATAGATAAATAGTACACCTCTCTGCATAAGTTGAGGAAAATTCAGCTAAATTGCTATCAATTTCCAGTACTATTATCTCCGTGCATTCAGGTCATGTCATGCAAGCAATAACAAAAACAGAAGAAATTGAGCTATATGAAGCAAAATTTCGACGAAAATTCTATTAACAACACATCCGAAAACAATAACAATTGCAAAAGAACATGGAAGTTCAGCATCCTTTGAGGAAAAAAGAATTTTATACCTTCCCCTTAAAATGGTGTTTATTCTCGAAAACGGCGTTGTAGTAGGCGTCCATCCGAACGCGGTCGCAGAGCATCTCCTTCTGGTGGTAGAGGAAGCCATAGGTGCAGAAATAGTTGGCGAAATCGACGCCCTTGTCCACGACGCCGATGGCGGCGGCGCTGCTTCCCATTTTCAATTTACGCGGTAGCGCTGTCTGCGGAATGGAATCGATGAAGAATTGCGAATACAAAAATCGGTTCTTGCACTAGGGCACATGTCAAAAACATTCTATATTTATAAGTGAGCTCGTTGGACCGTTGCTTCATAAACCGGTCCGGTTTATACAAGTGGCCCGGTACGGTTAGGTCTGGAGACTGGGTGGATGTATAGTATCATACAAGTGTATTCTTCTTAATTCATTCAATTTCTATAATTCAATCTCATAATAAGTCACTATTTATCAATTAATCATATTCATTTTTTTAATTCTGCATGATATAACTCTTTCTCCAATAAAAATTATCTACCAACATTTATCAAAAAATTTGTCATCTAACAAATCAAATGTAGCACTTTTGTTGGACGAAGGAAGTGTCATGTAATAATTATAATTAATAACTTTCTGAGGAAAAAAAATTTGTGCCTTGTGCAATTATTATTCCATATAAGAACAGTACGTTACTACGTGTTTTTAAGTAAGAAAATAAGATAATTCAATATTTTGAAGTAATCAACAATTATGGTATTAAAATGTATGATTTATTGTAGATATATAGTATGTACGAACACATGCACAAACCCTGTTATGAAATTGGCACTCATAGTCATATATTTTTTCAATTTTTAGGATGTAAATGCGGGTATATGCATTGCCTGCAATCTTTTTTATTATATTTATATATTATATTAATTTCAAATCAAAACTAATCTATTTCAAAGTAATTGAAAAAAATAAGATAAAAATATTATATGCTGAATTGTTTTATGAATATATAGTCTAAAAATTCTTTGAAATTATTCAACATCATCATATTTGGAAATTTGTTTTGAAAAATCCATCATGAAAACTTAGCCGATGAGGATGGGAAATAATTTACTTAAAAATTCATTAATCCTTTATATTGAGAAATATTTTGTTACATATATATTGAGACTTAATCATTATCAAATTTACAGGTTGAAGTATGCAAATCACAATTTATATGAACATCTAAATATTTTAATGCATCGAAATTTTTACTTTTCATTCTAGCCCATTATAAAATTATGGATCCACCCCCATATCATGCATGAATTTTTGGAATGTTGTCGATAGTGTGTTTTTTCTTAGTGAATTTTAGGTTACATTAGGTATAGTGTGTTCTTAGATACAATAGATATCATAGACGATATATAATGGTATATTGGTAGTAAGAAAAAGTAAATCCTATACCATATTACATTAGTAAGCCGGATTTATTATTATTAATTGGTGACATATTAAAATAGTAACTATAAATAGAAAATTTTGAAAGGGGTTGTTGGATTAAATCTGACGGCGCCACACGGCGATAGAATTTTATTTGTGGTTCATAAAACTAATTAAATATTTTTTTAAGATGTAAAATGATAGAGTATGAAAATTAATACTCCCTCTATTGCATAGAAGTTGTACTACTTTCTTTTTTGGTGTGTCTTATAAAAGTTGTAGTGTTTCCTTTTTCTTGACATATTTATTACTTAAATAATTTTAAACAATATATATTTTTATCATAATTTCATATTATTTTACAGTATTTTTAAAGCCTTTTAAAATCTCTTCCTCAAAAGAAGTATGACAACTTTTATGAAATGGAAAAAGTATTTATTAGTGATGGGGATTGGGGGATCAACTATGATATAAAGCTAATGGGTCCAATATTTTTGGGTAAGACTAAAAAACTATTGGGCTTTAACATTTTATTTAAATTGTTATTGGGCTTAACATTAAATTCATACTTTCTATATGATCCATTTGTGATGGAGCCTATAGAAGGTAAGGATGAGTTATATTGGCTTGATTGATAGACAACAAAGTTATGATTATTCAAGACGAACCCGCTTTGAATCTTTTGATTAGTGAAGGTGAGTGTCATTATAGTTTAGTTCGTACTTCATTTATTTTGGATATCAGCTATATAACTTTGTGTTTATTTCACTCTGTTCCTATCTCAATCATTATATTCTCAAATCCATTTATACATGTTGATATATTATTATTCATCGTCATTTTATTATAGCAAACACATTATCAAACATTAGTCTCCATGTATTCTCGAAATGGATTTGGTTGATCCGACAAATCCTCCAACCATCAACATTGTTCATCAATTCCAATGAATCTAACCTAGTACAATTTGTATATTGGTAACGACATTACAATGGCTAATTCGTTAACAATTATCAATTGCTGAAAAACAAACTTTAAATTATATAACGATTTATTAAGACAGCAAATACCCATAGATGAATTGTACAAATCGATTTACTTTGGCATGCACTTACCTAAAAATTCTTTAGTGTTGTCTACGTCGATTGTTGTTCGATTGAAAAATAGAAAGAATAAAAAAGTGATGATGAAGGTTCCCAATATCCCTAGATCCCTTCTATATATCAAATGAAGAAGAAAAAAAATAATTAAAGAAAGATCGAGTACTAACACAATTACTTTGCTTAACATTTAGTTCCCTTTCATCAATGTTTAATTCATACTCGTTATTCTAATATTTATTTCAGAATTATATACAACTATTATCGAATTGGGCAAATATCAAATTAAATCCTAAACTATGTGCTTTGTACCAAAAATATCCTAAACTTTTAATAATATCAATAAAA
>JAYJMF010349961.1:0-11412 GCA_036873715.1 Salvia sclarea
TATTTTAAAATATTTTTTATATCATATTTATCACGTTAATTGATTCCCCGTCGAGTTTCGACGGGCTACTTACTAGTATAATATTAAAAAAATGATCGAACTCGCCAGCTGCTGGGATTTCTGGAAGCTCTCCCATATTCATGGCCTGATTTTCAATGTGTCATAAACGTCAATCGTTATCAGCTAAACACTTCTACACTTGTACAAAATCCATCATATTTCTTACTAAAAATATCGCTATTTTTAGATTGGTTGAATTCCGATTAAATCGACAAAAAAGATAAGGAAAATGATGTTTAACGTCATTTGCTTTTGCCGACGTGAAACTTCTCTTCTCCCTCTTTAATCCCGCCTCCAATTGTTTCATTCTATTCCCAAATTCACACTTCTCTCTCTCTCTCTCTCTCTCTCTCTCTCTCTCTCTCTCACTGTGTGTGTGTGTGTGTGAAATTAGGGCATGAGCAATGGGAGATTTGGGGAAGGAGAAGGAGAAAATGGTGGTGGAAGAGCCTCTCTTGGAGAGTGCTCATGAAAAGGGGGGTTTTAGGACTCTTCCATTTATAATTGGTAATCTATTTTTGCCCTAAATTTTTTTTTTTTTTTTTTAAAAAGATTTTTTTTTTATGCTTAAAGAGGCCATGATTCATGATGATAGTGTGTTTTGTTCTTGCATTTCTTGATTTTTAGCTCACTTGATTCTTGATATCTCATGATTTTTGTTTTTTTGGCAATTTTGTGTGTGGGGTTTTGTGAGTTTCTCAATGAAGTAGAGAAATATGGTGTTGAGTTTTTCTTGATTGTTGATTGATGTTTGTGGGATTTCTCTCATTTTTTTTTGTCATGAATTTTGACACTGAAGTGAAGAATATGGTATGTTTAGGCTCCATTTTTGTGTTTCTTGATTATTGAGTATGATTTTGTGTCCCTAAATTGGATTATGATACTCTCACTCATGAAATTTTTGACAATTTTATGTTGGAATTTGATTAATTTTTCACTGAAGTCAAGAATATGATGAAATAGTGTTTTCCTTGACTCCATTACTCTGTTTTTTGAATATTGATTTATGATTATGTTTGATGGTACTCTCTCTCTCTCTCTCTCTCATGAAAATTTGACATTTTTATATTTGGGATTTCATGAATTTCTCACTGTAAGTCAAGAATATGATGGAATGGTATTTTTCTTGCCTCCATAGCTCTGTTTTTTTTTTAATTCAGATCATGTGTCCCAAACTCAGATTATGTAGTCTCTCTTGATTTTTTTTGACAATTTTTTATTTGGGATTTCATGGATTTCTCACTGAGGTAAAAAAATTGTTGAATTCTGAGCAATTTGAACTGGCTTTTACTACACGTTTGGCTTTTGACGAAATTCGATGGCCTGAACAGGGACTGAGGCGCTGGAGAAGATGGCGACGTACGGGCTGTCGCCAAACATGACTCTGTATTTGATGAACGAGTATCATATGCAGATGACAACTGCGGCAAACGTGCTGTTCATGTGGTCGGCCGCCACGAGCTTCATGCCTCTTATCGGGGCTGTGGTTGCCGATTCATACTTGGGCAGGTTTCATACCATTGGATTTGGATGCATTGTCTGTCTCATGGTAAAATCACCAATTCTTTCTTCCCCTTTTCCATCTTTGTGCAATGATAATAAAAAAATGATGCTTTTTGTTTACTTAGTTATGGTTTTCGAGTAAATTTGTGTCTTTTTGCTGAAAAGGATTGCAAAGAAGAAAGCCCGATTCACGATGTGTGTGTGTGTGTCTGACACGTTTTCTGCTGATTCGTACTCGTTTTTGTAGTTGATCGACGTCATTGGCCTCGTATTTGATCTGATGTGTGTGTGTGTGTGTGTGTGTGTGTGTGTGTGCTTTAGTCGTAATTGCTAATGAAAAGTTCGATTTCAGGGGATAATCATTCTATGGTCGACAGCAATAATCCCACAGGCGAGGCCTCCGGCGTGTGATCAGTCGAGCATCGGTTGCATCCCTCCGACGATCTTCCAGTTTGTGTACCTATGCCTCGCGTTCGTGCTAATTTCCATCGGGTCGGGAGGGATTAGGTCGTCGTCCCTGGCCTTCGGCGCAGATCAATTGGAGAAGAAAGGTTTCCACAAAAACCCGAGGGTAAAACAGAGCTACTTCGGCTGGTACTACGCCTCGTTCACGATATCTGTCCTCGTCGCCCTAACTTGCGTCGTCTACATTCAAGAAAACATGGGATGGGGAGTCGGTTTCGCGGTTCCCGGCGTGCTCATGCTCTTCGCCGTCACCTCGTTCTTCTTGGCCTCCCGCTTTTACGTCCGGTTCAAGACCAGCTCGAGCATGGTCACCGGCTTCGTTCAAGTCGCCGTCGCCTCGTTCAGAAATCGACACTTTAAATTATCGGACGGCGCGAGAGAATCGTATCACTCCAAGAACGGCCCCGGTGTTATGATCCCGAGCGAAAAGCTTCGTTTTTTGAATAAGGCGTGCGTTGTGAGAGACGGCGAGAGCGAGCTTACGCCCGACGGGAGAGCCGTGAATCCGTGGCGGCTTTGCACGGTCGAGCGAGTCGAGGAGCTCAAGGCGCTTATGAGAGTCGTCCCGATATGGTCGTCGGGAATGATCATGCAGATAAATCTTTGCCAGAGCACGTTCCCGGTGCTCCAAGCCGTCTCGATGGAGAGGCGTATAGCGTTCGGTTTCGAGATCCCGGCCGCCTCGTTCGGCATGTTCGTGGTCGTGGCCGTCATCCTATGGGTCATCGTATACGACCGCGTCTTCCTCCCCGTCGCTTCCCGCCTCGTGGGCCGACCCGTCCGCGTGAGTCCCCGAAGAAGGATGGGAATCGGGATCTTCCTCTCGTTCCTCGCCATGATCGTCTCGGCCACCGTCGAGACGGTCCGCCGATCCCTCGCCATTGAGGGGGGTGAAACGGGCCGCCCGGTGGCCATGTCGGCGCTATGGCTCATCCCGCAGAACTTCCTCACGGGGTTCGCGGAGGCGTCCAACGCGATCGCGCAGAACGAGTTCTACTTCTCCGAGCTCCCGAGGAGCATGTCGAGCATCGCCTCGACGCTCCTCGGGATCGGGATGGGCCTAGCGAACATCCTAGCGAGTGCGATCATGAACGGGGTCGACTACCTCTCGAGCCGGGGCGGGGACCCGAGCTGGATCTCGACCAACATCAACGAGGGCCACTACGACTACTACTACCTCGTGCTCGCCGGCTTGAGCATGGCGAACTTGCTGTATTTTCTCGGCTGCAGCGCCGCCTTCGGCCCGTCGGCGGAGGAAGGGAAGCCGCCGGAGGAGGAAGATGAGTTGTGAGACTAGGGAAAAAGTGATACTTGTTTTACTTGAATTTTTAGGAATGGAATAAATGTGTTTAATCACTATACATAGATCAAAGTCTTAGATTAATTCAATCTTAGGTCTTGGTTTTTTAGGTTCCATTTTTGTTTTTTATACCAAAATATGGTGCCTCATGTATCGTGTACATTATTTAAAATAATTGGCGTAATATTTTCCGATTTATTTTATTTCACTGTTATAAATGTGTGCGAGTGACAAATGCGACATAAAAATTATGGCATTTTATTTATGGAGTTAAGATGCTGTGAAGTGTGGCATGTTGCTATCAAATAATGAAGAGCCGTTTTTCTAGATCGAAAAATAGATGTATATTTTAAAGGGTAAAATATAATTTTAAGTTTTGAATTATATATACTTTATAAAAAAGATGTCTTAATTTGTAATAGATACTTTTTTTTAACCTCAAATTGTCAGTTTTTTATAAAAAATATCACGAGCTCATTTTCCGGCTCTAAAATCCTTGAACAATAAAGAAAAACAAATATTTTGACATTTATATTTGGGTTTCACAATTGGTCGACATACTAACTTGGCATATCTTTGTAAAAAAATATTTTTTCTATGTGTATACTTGGATTTATGAGCCGATCTTAAAATGAACGCATGGTATTTTTTATGAAAAGATGATAGATTAGAGTTAAAAAATATTTATTAAAGTTCATGAGATTTCTGATAAAATAATTAATATTTTGAAGTTTTAAAAAATAATTGTTAAAGTTTAAAATATTTTTAATAAAGTAAGTATTATAAATGATATTTATCTTTTTCAAAAAAATTCATAGAAGACCCTATGATGTGATATTTTTGTAGTTAGGTTCCAAATTTTAATATGAGAGCCATCTTGCACTAAATGAATAGAAAGTTTCAGCTTCGGCCCATTAATCCATGTCCAAGTGACTGCATGATGTTTCACTTCATTTTAAAATTGAATTATATTACAAATTTTTTAGCCCAAATTTTCGAAAAGAAAATCTGTGTCTTATCTATGTCCAATAATAAAATTTATTATTCTAAAAGTATCTAGTACGAAGTTTAAATTTTTCATAACATAGCTAATCACAGTTACTTCCTCCGTCTCATTCTTCTTGTCTCGTTTTTCTTATTGGGTCGTCCCATTCTTCTTGTCCCATTTCCTTTTTTGGCAATAATTAACACACAAAAAGTATGTGGACCTCATGTGTACCACACCATCCCACACTCATCAACTCTATTTTATTAATCTTCGTGCCCAAAAGAAAGGGGACAAGAAGAATGGGACATAGGGAGTAACATTTATTAACTTAAAAGTGAATTTTAATAAATATATTACTAATAAATTGAAATAAAATTCTGAAACATAAATTAAGAAGCGAGAAATTGAAGAGAAGAAAAAACCAATTTATTTAAATTTCTTTAATAGTACTAGTGGAAACCAATTTGCTCATGTTTCATACAAATGCAACATCACATGCCACAATACAACATGACAATTACCTCTCTTTATTGGTCTAAATAGAACTTGACCTAAATTATTTGTAACTAAGTTATTTTGTAATATCTTGATGAATTCAACCACCACCGCCACCGAATTGGTGGCGGCCATCGGGGTGAATATGTCGGCCTCGTTGGACTCGGCGGAGCCGCCTCCGGCTAGGTCGGAGAGGGCCCGGAAAATGATGAAGGGGATCCTCTGTTGGTGGCATATCAACGCCACGGCCGCGCTCTCCATCTCGACGGGGCTCACTTTGAATTTGTCGTAGATGAAAGTTCGATATGCAGCATTGTCCACGTAGATGCTAGCGCTTGTCCCTCGCTCGACCCGAGTGATTTTGGGAGCGTAGGTTAGGCATAGGGTTGCGTTCAGACAATTCTCTAGTCTCAACTCCTGCCACATCAGCAAAAATAAACCAATCACACGATTTAGAGATGAAAGATAAGAGGAAATATATAAAAATAATCATTTTAAGATAGTTAAGATAAAATTTGGCCTGTTAATATAAAAAGATTAAAAAAAATAGCCTCTTATTTCACGAATTTGTACATACAAATTCGTGAAATTGTATTTTTTACACTCCATTTCATGAGTTGCACATGCAAATTCGTGAATTGGTGTGCAAAGTGCATCATTTCACGAATTCGCCCATGCATATTCGTGAAATGTGGGTAGAATTCACCATTTCACGAATTGACGTGTAAATTCGTGAAATGAGATGCTATATTTTATCCTTTTAGGCCAAAATTTATTTTTACTATCTTAAAATAATTATTTTAATAACTGCCTATAGAAAATAATTCAAACTTAAATTTGGTTTCATATAGCACACACTATTATCTAGTAAGAATCACCAACTCGAATTAAATTTAATTGGTAATTAAAAAAAGAACAAACAATAATTTAAATTAAATGGACAACAAAAAAGTAATTATACCTCTAATTGTTGGGCTAGACTGAAATAAGTTGGATCTACAGGGACCCAAAAAACATGTTGTCTTTCCTCAGGTGTTCCATCAATAGGGAATATTTCCTCAGGTTGATACCAAACATTATTCAAATAATTGTCACTAATATTTGTTGAATAATTTGCAAATTTAATGTAACCAATATCTCTTGTATAGTCACCACCAGCTTCAAGTGCTAGTGCATCTTCTGGTCCATCTCCATACCTCTGCAAATGTTACACAAATCAATTAATTAGACCGTTAAGATACGATATCGACACCATATTTCGTGTTTCGTTTCAATTAATGGTATACATTGCAGCAAAAGGCGAAACCCTCGCCCCCAGGGCCCCCACCCCCCGATCCGACAGTATGGTAGTGTTAAATCATGGTACTCACCGGCCCAAATTAAGAAAAACTACAATCCCCAAATTATAAGCATAATAGAATATAATCAAAAGCCTAAATATATATGTGGATTTATTTGATGCTATTAGGGACTTCCGGCATTATGAAAAACAATATTATAATTAATGTTGTGTAACAATGTTTGTCAAAGTTAGTTTCAAAATGTGACATGTAATTGAAAGGAAGATAAAATATTATGCAAAAATAAGACCCAAATAATACATGTGGAACTTGTGCTCTTATTAATTATATATATATATATATGAACTTTTTAGAAAGCAACGAGAAAAGATGATGAGGACAAATATTATTAATTTGTATATGTTTATGTCTACATCTTTTTTCTATGCATGTCGGGCTGGTTAATTTAGATCTAGCTAGATACTTTAGGTCCGAATTAACCAGTGGCGGACGCAAAAAAAAATTATTGATAGGGACTATATTTAGTTGAAAATTTTGACATAATAATTTTGCTATAATTTGTTTTGGTGGTAGGGGCTTTTGCACTATAACTAACTAAAAATACAAAAAATTTAATGATTTTATAAGAATAAAAATAATAAAATTCTTACTTGGTAGGGGCTTAAGCCCCTCCATGTACATACTTCGATCCGCCACTGGTCCGAATGTATTTTAGGTCGATAATCCGTCAAAAAATTCAACACTACATCTACATGTCTACATGTACGTAGTATTTTGGGTCTGGTTTAATTTCATAATTTCCTGCCGAGCCATACATATTTACAACTCTAGTTTTTATCGAGGACTACATTAAGTAAAACATTCTTTCTCTTATCATATAATTGTTACCAATTTATTAATTATAGTATTTTGTGGGATTTACAAAAGGAAAAAAAAAAAAATAGTATACCTGCCAATTCCATAGGGCTGAATGAGACCAATATTGAGGAATTGCAACATCTCCAATGTGTAGAAATGGATCTGCATTTCCAGCAATTCCATAGTGTATAACTCCTTTTAGATTAAACAATGTCACTAGGAGTTGTGTAGTGATGCCTGCATTTATCTTTATATACACACACACAAATTCAAAGAGTAAGTGTTACTATCTGGCGGAGATAAAGATGGAAATAAAGATTAGTAATAATAAGAGATATATGTAGTAGTATTTGATTTGATTTGATTATTTACTTCCTTTTCAAGTATTTAGTATTATAAATAGGAGTTTTTATTATGTATTTTGAAAGTTGGATTTTGATATTGAAAAGTTAGGGTTTATTTCTCATTCTTCTGTGTTTTCCCGGTATTCATAGAGAATCAACGGATTTTCACTTTATCTGCTTGCTTTCGGTATTCTTTGTATCAACGAATGTATTCATCTATTATCTTCACGCTTCTCACTGCATCACTATTGATTTGATAGTTATGTTACATGTATATGTATAATCATATCATGATGTATGTTACGTTCATGGCAATATTTCGTAAATTAGATAGTTTGACAGGCATCTCATGCATGGGTCAAGATTTGTCAAATCGTAATGAGCAGTAGAATTACAAATATACCATTAAAGTGAATTTAAATTTTGAATTAAAAATATACTGGTATTTGTATATATATGAGCTTCGTTGACAAATATCGACTTGTTAATCAGTTTGACACAAAAAATTATGGTGACACAAAATATTTGAATTTTTTTCATATATAGGTCATTATTTTGAAATTCTTAATATAATATATATATACATATATGCATTTTTTTAATTATTAAAATTTTATATTATATTAATCATGGTATTAATATAATATTAAATTTTAATAATTAAGTTTTTGTTTAAATATTTAAGTTTGAATCAAATCTAATTAGAAAATGGTGAAGTTGAATAATTAAAAAAGAATATTCATTTTGTGCTGTAAAATAGAGTAGATGATTGGGGGCGAATTACTATTTTCGCTGTAAAATAGAGATCAAGTTGTTGTATTATTAAGCAAACTATTGGAGATGGTCTTAGCTTAATTAATTGGAGTCTTTAAATGAGTTAAGACTTTTCATGTATAACTAGTAATATAACTTGAGGAGATATGACCTCAATTATTTCAAAAATTTTGTATAGCACTACTAAAAATTCCAACTAAATAAGAAAAAATTTAATAACAATATATATTTATATTTATATTTATATTTATATATTATACCATAGCCAGTCCAGTCATAACCAAAATAGCCTTTTCTCCAGCAACAGTCCCAAATCTGAATCTCCTTCCTGTCACAAAACACGACATTAATCTTACCAAATGGATTAATATCGAAAATTACGTATATTATAAAACAGAATCATGCATATAACATAGAAAAAATATGCATATTACATATACTACTATAAAACAGAAACATGCATATAACAGTACAAAATTATGCATTGTACGAACATCCGCACATGAGAATTTGTTGCATACCCGAGACGTCGATGGTGAGGTTAAAGGGTTCGTAGCTTGGGTGTTGAAGAAGAGGGTTGAGCTCAAATTGGTTTGGAATCACTAATCCTAAATAAGGCCCATTTTTGTTAGCCCTATCTATAATTTTTTGTGTTTTTGTAGGAATTGCAGCTTCGTTTACTATCAAGAAGCTTAAACCAACTAAAAACACAACCCTAAAAGCATTCATCTTCATTGTAGAGAGAAAGAGAGAGGTGTGAATTAAGGAGTAGAGTTGAGGAGAGAAGGAAGTGACATTTATAGAGAAACAAAGAGTTTTCAACTATGACTACTACAAAAATAAAAAAAATGATACTATAATTGAAAGGGAAGAATATGCCATGATTCACGTGGTTAGGAAATAGGAAATGTATGATGATTAATTGGATATTTTGACCAAATTAAAAAGTTAGTATAGAGAAGAAGATTATTTGATTGATTTCGTTTGTCACATTTTTTTTACTAAGCTTATATTCTTTTGGCTATTTTTATAACAAAAAATGTTTTCTTTCCCTCTTCTATAAGAAATATGCACCACATACCATAATTAGCGAAAATAATCTTAGATACCCGAAATACTCCTTACATTTGTCAAACTTGTGTAGGGTGAGCAAAATACCCGAAATTCGAATATTCGAACCGAACCAAATCGAAATAGAAAATATGGTTCGAATTTTTCGTATTCTCGGATTGGATCGGATCAAATTTTAGACATGTTTCGGATCGGATCGGCCTGATTTTAATCCGAACAAATCCAAAATATATTATATATATGTATATAATATTATATATAATATACACGTTATATATAATTTTAAGTTATATATGTGTTATAATAGAATGTTATATGTATTTATATTGAAATAATACACTTGAATTTTTGGATTTGGACCATATTAGATTTAGACAAAATTCAAATTTTCAGATCAGATCTGATAGGGCAAAAATCCGAACCGATATTCGAATACTCACACCTAGACTTGTGTAAGACTCGAGGTAGTTGTCCATCCGTTTGAGGCATTCGATCGTATAAGGCCACAAGAGTGGATACCTCGAATACCACGTACTACCGACTACCTTAATTATTTACATTTGGGGTAATTGCGCCAAAATACACGAACTTTAGTCAAATTCTAATTTTGCACGGGACTTTTAAAATCTTTTTGTAAATACACCACCTTTCATCTCGTTCTGATTTTTCACACGCATAAAATTTTCGGTGAAACTAGAGCTGATGTGAAGGACGAAAATGCCTACATGGACATAACATACGACGAAATAAACGATATTTCTATTTAATTAAAACGACGTCGTTTATCTTGAAATAAACTAATATTAGAGCTGAACAGTTGGCGGGCGTGTTCCGGGGCAACTCATCTCTCTTGATTGAGCTCTAATATTTCGTTTATTTCAAGAGAAACGATGTCGTTTTAGTTAAATAGAAACGACGTTGTTTATTTCGTCGTTTATTATGTCCATGTAGGTATTTCCGTCCTCCACATCAGCTCCAATTTTACCAAAAATTTTACGCGTGTGAAAAATTAGAATGGAATGAAAGATGGTGTATTTACAAAAATATTTTAAACGTCATGTACAAAACCAAAATTTGGCTAAAATTCGTGTATTTTAGCGCAATTACACCTTTACATTTTATCTTACAAGTCTAATTTTTTTTTCGAAAAACAAGGCCAATCAATCAACATCTAAGAGCCGATTAAAACATACCGGTAATTTTTTTTATTCTTTTATTTTATGAAAATGGACAAAAATCTTTTCTCTTATTTTGATTTGTTTATTATCGGTTTAACTTTACTATGTATCAACGTGTATGGTGAGATGCAAACTGTAGAAGAAATAAAAACAACATGATTGATTGATTTCACAGTAACATATTAAGTAATGGTGTGATTAATTACTTGAAGTTGAAGATGTGCAATATATATTTTCATATATAGGATAGTGGATAGTTGGGCTCATTGAATTAAAATTTTCAGCTTCGGCCCATTAGTCCATGTCCTAATGAATACATGATGGTTCAATGGATTTTAAATTAATTGATCTTACAAATTTATTGCGTTCAATTTTGCGAACATTTTGTCTTGTGATTTTATCAAAAAAAATTACCAATAATTAAATTTATTATTCTAAAAAAATTATTATGAAAATTAAGGTTTACTAGTTCGAAAAATTGAAGTTTGAGAAATTATATACTACCTTATACGCATTTATCAACCCTCATAATTTATTACTCCATTAATTAATAAATTGAAATTCATACTGAAAAGTTAATTACATCATGAGAAATTGATGAGTTTTGATCTTCTAATGCATTTATACGTGGCATCTTCTATTGCATTTATAGATGTTTGAAACATGGCAATACTAACTATTTAGAATTTAAGATTTATATAAGGATAATATATATCATAACCTATGAAAAACCTAAATTCTATAATCTGCCACACGTCCTCCATGTAATTATGTAATGTAAAATATTACACACAAATGCAATATGAGATCTCATTTCAGAAATTGATATCGAAACAAGGTCAATTTATTTAAAATTTTTAAATAGTACTTCCTCCGGTCTTTTTGTATTGGCCATATTTCACACAAATGCAATATGAGATCTCATTTCAGAAATTGATATCGAAACAAGGTCAATCTATTTATAATTCTAATTCCTAAGAATTCAGCCACCTAAGTCTCCATTCTCCTCTCTACAAGCCACATCATTTTTCCTTTTTTATATATCTTTGAATTTTCCTTATTTATTGTTATTATT
>JAYJMF010349972.1:0-11412 GCA_036873715.1 Salvia sclarea
TGATGATGATGATGATGATAATAATAATAATAATAATAATAATAATAATAATAATAATAATAATAATAATAATAATAGCATAAAGTTATTTTATACTATAATTTTTAAAACATATAGCTAAAAGATCGAAGAAACGTCCTTCTCAACGTATTTTCTTTTAGAATTTATATAATTACTTTATTATTATTATTATTATTATTTTAATATATATATTTTTTCTTTGTTCTTATATCACGTACATTAATTCTCCGTCGAATTTTCGACGGGCTACTTACTAGTTAACATTTAATACAAAAGGTTAGAATTTTAAAAAGATATACACCATAATCTAGGAATAGTAAATCCAAATAATTAACTAAAAAAAGTCACAGATTAAATAAAAAATATTTATAAACCCTAACATAAATTAGTTCCAAAATTAATAATCTTAAAATTATACTACTAAACATGGGGAATTAGTGAAACTTGAAAGTGGGACATAATATATTGAGTGGGACATTAAAAATGAGATAGAAGATTTTATATGAATTTCTTGTTGTTATAAGATTAAGTGATATTGTATTTTAATAAGAAATATTATAAAATAACTATTATCGTATATATAAATAAGATAATATAATACATTTCCTCAGATAATATATATACAGATAAGCATTAGTTCCGAGGTTCTTTAAGCAGAATTAATGGTTCCTATAACAACTCACCCTATATGTATCAATGTATAGTTTTAAAATTTAGGATCTGTGACACATTATCTCCATATTTCTTCAAATGCTCCATTCTTAATTTTTTTATTTTGTAGATTTTTGACAATTTTAACATCTTAACATTTATTCCACATCGAATTCTTATGAAAATATTTGTATTTTTTCAATATTACACAATATTTATATTTAATTTATAACGTTAGTAAGTAGAAAATTCAAGCAATGGCGGATGGCATTGACTTAAGTTGATTCCCTCTCTTTCCAACGAGAGAAATTATGTAGTAAATATATATAAGGGTGATTAAATTATATAAATTCTATGTTAATACAATAATATGCATATAGCATAAAACATAATACATGTATCAAACTAGGAAGATGCGTAATATTTGTTTGGTCGGGGTTAAGGACCAACAACAATAGCATAGATATTAGAAGGTTCGCTCGTTAACAAGGATTTTTACCTTTCGCTATGATGAATCGTAGGCCTGACACGTTGTAGTGCTGAATTGGAGAGTTTCGTGAGTGGCTTCCGAGAAATATCCTGCAGAACAGAACCGGAGAAGGGGGATTTTGGGGAGAGACTCCGACGCTCAAGTCAGTAAAGACTCCGGAAAGCGTATAATGGCAAAGGATTTTAGCTAGAGAGTTTTGGAGTCGAGAGTATTCAGAAATACTTACCTTCTCATGTGAAATGCATGGTGTATTTATAGTAGAAGGGTTATTAGGATACGATTGTCAACTTATTTGTTGAGGAGGAGTACTTTCGTAATAGCGTACCCGACAGGGTGCACCGGCTTGGCAACGTACCAGGAATATTCACAGTACGATTAGCCAATGGCGTGGGACACGTAAGGTGGTCCCAAAGTTAGTTAAGAAAACTGCTGGAAAACGACGCCTAGCAGCTTTTGGCAGGCCCGTACTAACCTAGTCATCACACCTGACCAGGAGTCTAGGCCACTTCTGATAGTCAGGTGTGAGACTTCTGGCTTTCGCCATACACCGCTAACAAGTGTGGATACACTCACTTCTGATAATCAGGTGTGAGCTGCTCGTATCATATATTCACTTCTGATTCCTGCCACGTGTCGCTTACAGGTGTGAGCTGATATTAGACCCTATCAGCTACTCACCCCCCCCCTCCCCAGGTCCAGAAGTTCCTTGGGTAACTTCTGAGGTTATGTCGCTTCAGCAATCCCTTTAAGCACTTCTGCTTATTTTCCAGGAATTATTTATTATTTAATTCCCCTCTGCATTAAATGCGTGACAGTTACATTTCAACTTTTCACTTTTTTCCCAGCATCGCGTCCAATCATACGCATGGGCGGGGGAAACCTTTTTCGATCTGAACCGTTGGATATTGCGACCTTTCGTTAGCCTCCCGCAGATGATGACACGCGTCCATCTTCTTCATATAAATTGGCCCTTTGACAGCCCATTCGAATTTTTACTATTTCCATCTTCTCATTTATACAATTTTCAGAATTTCTCCTTGAATTTCTTGCTTCCCTTTCACTCATTTCCGACCTTTCCCCTTTCCGAAAAGTTTCAGGTATTCCTTTGTGATTATTTTCTTGTGACTGTGAGATTTTAGTTTCCTTTAACCATGGGTGTTCCAGGGTTTGAAGCTTTCGATAAATCTAGGGTAGGGAATACTAAGTTGGAAGAGATAATAGGTCAAATAGGGGGGGACGGGCGACTACGTTTTTCGTCGTGCTCGTAGTGCCGATAGGCCCCATACCATAGTTCTCCCAGAAGCGGTTTTCTGGAAAAACCAGGTTCTTGCCGGTCTCCATCTTCCCATAGCCCCCTTCTTTGCGAGTATATCGGGGCTATTTAGGATTCCCTTGAACCATGTAAACCCAACGTCCATTCGCAAGGTCGCCTTCTTCCATATGATTATGACTATTTTTGAGGTAGATGATACGGCTGCCCTATTTTTCCGTAGTCATTCTATTAAAATTAGGGATGACTTCATATACTTCAACCCCCGTTCCACAGCTCCCCTTTACGGGGACTATTCTAGCGTGGATAAATCCTGGTACACGGATTATTTTGTAGTCGTTGCCCCAACTGGTACAGTTTGGGGGGGGAGTTGGTCACCCATATTCGCACTCCCTTAACCTCTAGGCAGATCCGTAAAGGGCCTAAACTGACACCCGAGGAGGATGCCTTTATTCTCCATGTCAGTGACGCTTTGGGGGCTAAATATTCCCTTTTGCGCACTCTTTGCGTTGACAACAGCGCACTTTCTTTCTTCAATCTTCGGGTTAATCACCCCTGGACACCTGACATGGGTAATCCCATTGTCTAGTGTACTTCCTGCATTTATTCTTTGTTTTACTTGATTTTATATTCATCTCTGACTCCTGCCTTTTCTGTCATATGTCAGACATGGCTTTCGGTAATCAATTCACCGCCAATGTCCAAGTTGCCCTTCACAAGAGGATGGAGTAGCTTCTGAAGGCCAGAGAGGCGGCCCAGGCCAGAGCTGCGCCCATTCTGGCTGAGCAACATGCCGCTCCTGAAGGGCAGTAGCCTGCTGAGGCGACTTCTCCTGAAACCGTTCCTACGCCGGTGGCTGTCTCCGCCGCTCCTGAAGAGCGGCCACAATCATCTCAAGAAAGGGAGACCTGTGGCTACAGCTTCCACCACTCCTGGCGCAGGTTCTAGGACTCCTGAGCCTGGTAGCGAAAAGGCTCCCAGCACTCCTGCTGCTTCTGCGGGTTTTATGCAAGAGTTAAGAGAAACTGAGGATCCCCTTCCTTTTTTCCCTCGCCACCAAAAAGGGGGCGTAGCGCTGAGGCCAACTCCTCCCGTTCAGAGGGTGCAACTCCCAAGAGGAGACGTGCCTTGAACGTTTTGATTACCGTACTCGATGAATGAGGAGGAGCCTCCGAGTACCACAGCCGAAGGGGCGGTTGTACTTCACAACCGCTCCACTCCTGCGAGCTTTGCTCCACAGCAGGACTCGCGACGTCCTCAGGAAGAGCCTACCCTCCAAGGCCCTCCCCCTCTCTCCGAGGAAGCCATTGCCTACTGGCAAGGGGTTATTCAGAACCTCCACCTTCCCGAGCCACAAGTTTCCAGCTCGGAGGGTCCTATATCCCTGAATTTCCCGAGTACTTGCTTAGACATGTCCCCCTCTCAAGCCTCTAAGGTGATGGGGGATTTACACGCATCGACGACTGGGAAAGGACCCGTCCAGTCAACACCTAGACCTTGCACCAGGCTGCATGTCAACTGGAAATGCGGGTTTGTATTCCTGCCTTTGCGTTACATCGTTGTTATATGTATTTATTTACTATTTGATTATTATTCAGTCATTTTTTGTTTTCTTCCTTAGGCCAATGCCTACAGGAGTGCCCTAGCTGTTCGGGCCATGGCTGGTGAAGTTTGGCGCCAGCAGGTTTCTGACCTTAAGGCGTCGCAGGAGGCCGCTGCCTAGAAGTTGGAGGAAGAGCGTCAAGCTCGAGTTCAGGCCACAGCTGAGTTGGACCAGCAGAAAGAAGGGATTCTGGCCAACCTACAACAACTATCTGCCCAATGTGAGCAGCACAAGGCAGATCTGGCCCGCGCTCGTGCTGACAATGCACAACTCCGCGCTGATAAGGGAGAGTTGGCCAATGAGGTTCAAGACCTCAAAGACGCCCTTCTAGAGGCGCACAACGAGCGGCGTCGAGCGATAAATGCCGCTAAATCTTCTGGTTTATATGCTGACCTCAAAGAAGGAGTCCTCCGAGGGAAGTAGGAGGTGGGACATGAGCGTTTTAATAATGGGGTCGCACTCTGTTGATCCCATATTCTCACAAGTCCCCCTGGCCAGAAGATGTTAGATATCATGATGCGAGAGCTTCCTCAAGCCTATGTCCGCTCCCACGTTTTCAGGGCAGATCTGCAACCATACCTGTCCGAGATGGTTGCGGTGATGCTCTTCAGCATCTGCGACCAACTGCAGGTGCTTGATCGCGTGGGAGACGTGAATGTCGACAGCGTGGTCTCCGAGGCTCTAGCCAACGCTCCCCCGGTTGATCCGGCCCATGGGGAGAACTACCCTTGGCACTTGGATACGCTGAAATCTGCCGCCAGCGTTTTTCGAGGGCTTCGCGGATCCAACGCCCCAGGTGTGACCTACCCTCCCTTGGGCCAGATCGACTATCCTGTCCACCATGTGGACGCTGCTACTCGTCAAAGCCTTCAAATAAGTTTTGAAGCGGTAAGCTTCTTTTTCTCTCTCTCTTTTTTCCTTATATTTAGCTTTCAGCGGGCCGTTCAACTCCTTAGACGGGACGTGGATCGCTCCCTTCTGCTTCGCGGCCTCGACCCGGTGGAGGTTTTGAAGACCGCAGAAGTGGTGGACGCCGAGACTAGCGAAGCCACAAGGGAGGAGGAGGCTCCCAGGTAGGAGGAAGTTCGGGGATCTCCCGGCGGCGCTCGCGTCATTGAGGGCGTGAGGATTGTTCTTGTCAATCCCCAAGCAGCCCAACCTGTCGAGGACCCTGACCCCGCCGAAAACGCTCCCGCAGAGGATGTCCTCGAAGAAGGCAAGCTAAAAGATATCCTCGATGATGAGAAAATAGAACTTTAGACGCGTAAATTTACCTTTGTAAATTCACCTTATTTTACAACATTTTCATTTTATACTCAATCGTGTCATGATTGCATTTTTATTTTTCTTCTTGCTTTCTGTTATCGATGTTTTATCGCGCTTTTCACAAGTAAATGCATTTTACATGCTACTTATTCAGTAAAATCTTACGTGCAAATCGTGGATGATGAGTATCAGAACTCGATAATAGATGATAAACACTTGTATGATATTGTAACTAACAAGTGACAGAACTTAATGTCAAATGTTTAAGCACTTGCGCAATTGTGAGTAGCAAATGGAAAAATTCGATGACAAGTGTGGTAAACATCTACATATAATCATATATGCAAGGCTATTTTTCATTTCACTTTTCAAGTGTAAAATTTCTTCAAGTTGTTTACATTCCAAGGCCTCGGCAGGTGCCTTCCCTCACTATCTATTAATTTATAAGCCCCGCCTCACAAGACTTCTGTCACCACATATGGCCCTTCCAAGTTTGCATCTAGCTTTCCCGTGGGTTTAAGGGCATCTGCTCTTTTCAGGACCAAGTCCCATTTGTCCAACGTTCGGACCTGGACCTTTTTGTTGCAGGCATTTTGTATTTGCCTCTTATACCGTTCACTTCTGACGTGGGCTTGTTCTCTCACTTCTTCTATCAGGTCTCGCTCATCCCGCCTTAGTTTTGAGTTCTGGTTTTCTTCATAACTCAAAACTCTGTATGTTGCCACTCCCACTTCAGCTGGGATCACTGCATTAGCTCCATAGACCAGTGTAAATGGGCTCTCTCCTGTAGCCGTTTTAGGACTTGTCCTATATGACCACAGGACTGAGGGCAACTCCTCTACCCAATTTCCCTTAGCTTCTCCGAGTCTGGCTTTTATTCCGTCTAGTATAGTTCTGTTTGTGACCTCTACTTGGCCGTTGGCTTGAGGGTGTGCCACAGACACGAATCGCTGCCCCACCTTCATTTCTTCACACCAGGAGCTTATCAGGGCTCCTGTGAATTGGGTGCCATTATCTGACACTAGAATTCCGGGGATCCCAAATCGGCAGCAAATGTTTTTCCAAAGGAAATTGCGGATAGCCACTTCTGTGATTTTGACTACTGCTTCTGCCTCCACCCATTTGGTGAAGTAGTCTATTGCCACGATAAGGTAGACCTTCCCTCCGGGAGCTGTGGGCATTTTTCCCACTATATCTATCCCCCATTTATCTAATGGGCAAGACGAGTGCATAACACCCAATGTTTCAGCCAATATGTGGATAAGCCGAGCTTGCTTCTGACAGTTTTCACACCTGCGTACCAAGTTCTGGGCATCTGCAGCCATCGTGGGCCAGAAGTAACCCGCTCGTAGAGCCTTTCTGACCAGGTCTTTATATCTTGAATGAGCTCCTGCGCATCCTTCGTGTATTTCTCTCAAAACGTATTCTCCTTCTGATTCGGATAAGCATCGAAGGAAAGGATTCGTTAAGGACCTCTTATATAAGAGTCATCCCACAAGGAAAAATCTCGCCAGTGCAACTTTCTTGGGAGCTTCTGCTGTTTTGGGAAGTTCTCCTGTATTAAGGTAATGAACTACTGGTGCCCTCCAATCTGGGGTTTCTTCAATTGCATTTACCTCATATGTCATTGTCCTTGCTTCTGCATTGAGCAAGATTATGTCACCTTCCCAGGTGCCCTCTGTGGCACTGGCAATTCTAGCCAGCCGATCTGCATTTTCATTTTTCTCTCTCGGAATTTGCTGCAAGTCAAAGTTTGCGAATTTCTTTTTTAGCATTTCCACTTCTTTGAAGTAATTCAACATTCTCTCTTCCTTCTTCTCGTACGTGCCCAACACTTGTTGGGTAACCAATTGCGAGTCCGAATATAATATCACTTCTGACGCTCCCGCCAGGATTCTCATCGCTTGAATGAGAGCCTCATATTCGGCCTCGTTGTTAGAGACCTGAAAGTTAAGATTAATTGCAAAGGCGTGTTTCACCCCCTCGGGGCTGGTTATTTAGACTCCTGCACCTGCCCCTTCTTTGGTTACAGACTCATCTACATAAGCTTCCCACACTGCAGGTGTGTCGCACTCAAACCTGGTGGTTTCTTGGATAAAATCTGCCAATGCTTGGGCTTTGATAGCTGCTCTTGGCTCGAAATCCACATCGTATTCGCTCAACTCTATGGCCCATTTCACCATTCTTCCTGATAGGTCTGGCTTTCCCAGCACCTGCTTAAGCTGTTCATTGGTTCTAACCACCACCTTGTGTGATAGGAAGTATGGCCTTAGTTTCCTCGCAGATGTCATCACCGCTAGAGCGGCTTTTTCGATGGCCGCGTATGGGAGCTCTGGCCCCTGCAGCATTTTGCTTATGTAATAAATAGGCTTCTGATGGGGACCCTCTTCTCGCAGCAGAACTGCACTCAACGATTCCTCTCCCACTGCTATATATAGGTAAAGCTCTTCACCGAGAATAGGCTTGGTCAGGAGTGGAAGACGCAACAGGTGTGCCTTGAGTTCTTCAAAAGCCTATTGGCACTCCTGAGTCCATTCGAATTTGGCTTTCTTTCGGAGGGTTTTGAAGAAAGGCAAACTTTTGTCGGCAGACCTGGCAATGAATCTGCTCAAAGCAGTGATTCTGCCATTCAACTTTTGTATCTCCCGTATATTTTTGGGCGGCTCCATTTCGAGGACAGCCTTAACCTTTTCCCCATTCACTTCAATTCCCTTGGGGGTAACCATGTACCCCAAAAATTTCCTCGACTGTACACCGAAGGCGCACTTAGTCAAGGTTGAGCTTCAGTTTGTATGCTCTGATTACACCAAAGACCTCGTGCAGGTCTGCGGTGTGTTCTACCGCCTTCTGACTTTTCACAAGCATGTCGTCGACATACACTTCCATGTTGCGACCTATCTGGTTTCTGAAAACTTTATCCATCATTCTTTGATAGGTGGATCCTGCGTTCTTCAATCCAAATGACATGCTTTTGAACCCGAATGTCCCTGCGCATACACCGAAAGCAGCCTTCAGCACATCATCTGGGTTCATTTTTATTTAATGATACCCTTGATAGGCGTCCATCATGGACAAGAGTTGGCATCCAGAAGTGGAATCTACCAATTGGTCAATCCTTGGCAAAGGATAATGATCCTTTGGGCATGCCTTATTCAGGTCTCTGAAATCGATGCACATGCGCCATTTTCCAGTGTTGCCTTTGGCCACCATCACCGCGTTTGACAGCCATTGCGGGAATTGAACCTCTTCTATGTGACCTGCCTCCAGGAGCTTCAAGACCACTTCTCTGATGGTTTTATTCTTCTCAGGCACAAATTGTCTAAGCTTCTGCTTGACTGGCTTTGCTGTAGGATCTACATTTAAACAATGTAGTGCTACTTCTGGGTCCATCCCCGTCAGGTCTGATGTTTGAAAAGCGAAAACATTGAAATTTTTCCTGAGGCAAGTAATCAGGTCCTGCATCTCGGTATGCCTCATTTGGGTGCCTATACGTGTGGTATAACCCTTTTTCCCATCGAAGAGCTCTATATTCATCAGCTCCTCCACATGTTAAATTTGTATTTCTTCTTCTGCCATCTTGGCCTTCTTTTCTGGGCCTGAGCCCCTTTTCGAACACTCCTCTTCAGGGATAGTCCGCTTCCTTTTCTCGCCTTCTTAAACTGCTTGAACATAACAATTCTTGGCTATAGCCTGGTCTCCCCAAACTTCTCCCACAACTTTTCCCACTGGGAATTTCATTTTCATGTAGTATGTGGACACTACAGCTTGGAATAGATTAAGGGCGGCCTACCCAAGATTACGTTGTAAGCCGATTGGGCATCAACCACCAAAAATGGCACAGGTCTCGCTATGCGGGCTCCTATCTCACCTGGCATCAACATGAGATCAACTACCCTTAAGGGTGTAAGCATATCACATACGAACCCATGCAGGGACGTGGTAACGGGTCTTATAGGATATGGCAATCCTATCTTCACATAACAATCTTTGAATATCACATTGACCGCGCTGCCAGTATCCACAAAAATTCTCTTGACATCAAAATTCTCAATGTTGGCCGTGATGACTAGCACATCATCATGGGGGCGTAGCATCGGCCTTTCATCTCGAGGGCCAAAAGATATCTCCAGCTCTCCTGCACCCTCCTCGATCTTGAGGACACCTACACTATCCCATGCCTTAGCGGTTCGTACAGAAGCCTTTCTGGCCCTATGGGAGTCTCCATCGGTGGGTCCTCCATAGATCATGCTTATCGTGCGCTTCTGCTTGGACCCTTGTTCTTCTATGCGCAGCGCTTTCTCAGGTTGCTTCTCTTCTTGTGTTTTTTCGCCAGGTCTCTCTTGCCGAGACCTGTTAATTTCTCTTCTGACATATTCCAGGAGGTGTCCCTCCTGGATCAATCTCTCAAAGGCAACCTTGAGATTTCGGCAGTCATTGGTGTTATGTCCATAATCGTTATGGAACTTGCAACCTTGAGGGTTCCTCGGGGGACCCTTGGCTCCTGGCGGTAGCGTCACTCCTGGTTTTTTAAAGATAATTTCCAGCAGGTCTGCTGGTTCCCTTGTCAGGGGTGTGTATCGATTATCGCTTCTGTCATTTCTGGCCCTTGGCCTATCATTTCTGTCCCTGGGTTTTCGATTATCTCCAGGTGTTTCTCTTCTGTCATCTGCCCCCCTTTCTTTCTTTTGCGAAGAGGCATTTTCTGATCTTCTGGAGGCCTTAGCATCCTCCAAGTGTATGTACTTTCTAGTTCTGGCTAGCAGCTCCTCAAAATCCGCTGGTTGTTTCTTGACTAACGAGTCAAAAAATGGACCACTGCGTAGCCCTTGTAGGAAGGCATGTACTCTGATGGACGAGGCTAGAGCCGGCATATCTAACACAGCGGCGTTGAAGCGGATGAGGAAATCCCTCAATGTCTCACCCTGCTCTTGCTTAATAGTCAAGAGATACAAGGAGCTTCGCATGGATCTCCTCGCAGATGCAAACTGGTGCATGAATGTCCTTCGCAGGTCCTCGAAGTAATGGATTGAGTTGGGGGACAGTTGCTGAAACCACTGCTGCGCAGGCCCCACAAGGGTCGTAAGAAAGACCCTGCATTTTACTCCTTCGGAGTATTGATGCAATTGGGCAATGTTCTCGAACCTCATTAAATGCTCCTCGGGTCCCCTTTCGGCTCTGGGGTAAGGCCCGCTTCCTTCAGCCTCTGGTCTACCGCAAGTGCGACCAGATCTGCTATCTGTCTTGCCCAAGTGTCGGACAAGAAGGTGTCAGTTGTACTCCCTCTGTGGGTCTCCGTAACCACCCGAGAATATTTTTGCCTCTCGTGCAGGTCAGAAGTGCCAGGAGTTCCTCGGGAAATTCCTTCCTCAGATGTGGTTCGGACGAGTGTTTGTTTTCCTGCCATTTTTCCTGTAAGTAGACAAGAGTAGGATTTCATTTCTCTGCTCAACAGGTGTTGAAAATAAATCCCTTCTTCAGATAAATTGGGTTTTCCTGGGACCTGTCTAAAAGGTAAGTCTCAAGTTCTGAGTGTTTTCCTGTACAGGTCTTGCGGGTTATGTTTTCGAGATCAGAACTGAGTCCTGGGAATGTTCCGCGTAACCGCAGATACTCTCTTATAATCAATTCTGATCTCAAAAAGACATATATCCCTTTTTAACTAGCACATTATTTTTATTTATTTTTCAATAATTTTCTATTGCTTGGGATTGCCAAGGCTTTTTCCCGGTGCCTGGGACTACAAGGGCTTTTCAGGTGCTTGGGGCTACCAAGGCTTTTTCAGGTGCCTGGAACTACCAGGGCTTTTCCAGGTGCTTGGGGCTACCAAGGCTTTTTCAGGTGCTTGGGGCTACCAAGGCTTTTTTATTCATAAATTATGTTTTTTATTCGGGGTATTATTTTTAAGAAAGAAATCGACGTCTTAGTCTTATGATTTTCCCACAGATGGTGCCAGTTGTTTGGTCTCGGTTAAGGACCAACAACAATATAACAAAAAATAGAAGGCTCGCTCGCTAGCAAGGACTTTTACCTTTCACTGTGATGAATCGTGGGCCTGACACGCAGAAGTGCTGAGTTTGAGAGTTCTGTAAGCGGCTTACAAGAGATATCCTG
>JAYJMF010349983.1:0-11411 GCA_036873715.1 Salvia sclarea
ATCTGTGAAATCATTTCTCTCAATTCTATTTCTCCTTCTTACTCTTCTATTTCTTCACTCTTATTTTACATTTAACAAAACAGATCACATTTTTTTCATCAAACACTAAAATAAACGCAATGATTCTTAGAATATACGCCCAACTTGCCTACTGACAGAGCTGAGGTCAAAACCTAACCTCGCAAAAAACTTCAATTTCTCGAATCATTGAATCACAAATCGATCAATTCCTTCAATTAAACCCCCCAATTTTCCCCCAATTCAATTCAATTTCAATCCACATCCTCATGTCTTCTCTCCGGCGATTTCTCCTCCTCCTCCTCATCATCACCATCTCCGCCGCGGCGGCGGAGAAGCGGCCGACGGTTTACGAAGCGATCGGATCGTACGGACTGCCGCAGGGACTGCTGCCAGAGGGGGTGACGAACTACAAGCTTGACGTCGCCACCGGAAAATTCTCCGTCTACTTGGACAAGACGTGCAGCTTCACGATCCAGGGATACGATCTGAAATACAAGACGACGGTGACCGGCACGATCTCGAGGGATAGGATTCGGAATCTGAGCGGAATTCAGGTCAAAATCCTGTTTCTGTGGGTGAATATTGTGGAGGTCACTAAAGAAGGCGGCAATCTGGAGCTCTCCGTCGGGATCGCCTCCGCCGGTTTTCCGGCGAATGATTTCGAGGAGAGTCCGCGGTGCGGCTGCGGATTCGATTGCAAGAGTTCCGGCGGAATCGGCGGCGGAATCGGATTCGAGAAGCGGTTACCCCTCGCTGAAGTCTGAAATCGCGATTTTTGCAGGTGAGTTTTCTGCGCTGCGATTGCGGAAAATTGAATTCAAAAATATGCATTTGGAATTTGGAAATCTGTGTTTGTTCGAATTTTGCTTGCAGTAATGCAGTTGAAAATCGCGCGCAAAATCACTGATATATGAACTGTGCATATTGTAATTCTATATGGTTTCAAATTCAAACTGTACATATATGAATTTATGATAATTTTATTTTATGGTATTTTGATTTTTGTGTATGGAGCCATAAATGTGGGCTCAACTGGAAAAAAAATTGGAAATAGCTCATGTTGGATTTTGTTAGTGTGGGTCCAACTATTATTTGACACTTTTTGCTTAGGGCAAATTAGTATTGGACATTATTCTAAAAAAAAATTATTATTGGACTAGACATATTTTGAAGTATATGATATGACTATATGAGTAGGCTGTAAATGAAGCAAGCTACCCTGAGCTATTTGGAGCTCAAATCGATAGAATTTCATACGAGATCGTTTAGTAAATCTCGTTAATTGAAGGAACCAAACTTGAGCATGATTATTAGTAGATGTAGCTTGTATTATATAATATAATAATTAGTCACAATTGTTTTAAGTATCTAATTAACTATATTTCTTATACTTCCTCCCGTTTTTTTAATTGACATCCTAAGCTTGGGCATACTTATTAATAAAATAAAATTATACCTTCATATAATAATTAATGATTCTTTGACTATCTTTATTTTGGTGTGAAAATACAATGTACAAGACAAAAGACTCTTCGTAGTATGATTCATTTTCATTCATGTTGCAATTCTAAAAAAAAAATAAAGCTTCTCTAATCGAGAATGTGAAGAATTTGTAGAGTGCATACATTAATTAACAAGAGTAGGATGGAAAAAATCATTAAAACGACACTAATTAGAATTATAATTGAAAATCTCAAAACGCCAATTAAAAAATAGGAGGGAGTAGAAAGTAGTATGTTAGTATATTATTGTGATTAGAATAGTCTATGTTCAAAAGTAAGCAATTAATATTTTTATCCAAAATTAGAACTCTATTTGTGCTCGAATAGGCTCGTGGGACTCGAAATATTCAGTGAACAACCTCTGAGGCTCGATTCGTGAATAAGCTAACCCAATTTGAGCACGACGATATTCGACTCGGCTCGGTATTTTCAAGAAGTTTAATATATCAATTTAGCTAAATTAAGAAAATGAATAAGACACTTGGGCTAAAAGGCCCAAAAATAACGATTTGTTGGGCCCACCAAAGATCGAAGCCTAAAATCACAAAAAAACCATGCAAAAATATTCAAAATCCACAACAGAAATACTAATTGCTTACAACTCACCAGATTTATGTCTATCCAAAACCGATCATATCATAATTCATATTCAAAAACTCATAATTCATAATTCTACAGAGTGAATGAGTTCTTCCCATGTTGTAATCTCTCTCTCCCAAATCCCAATTTCCCCATAAATCATCGTTAGAAAACGAAATCAAATCCCGAATTCCGCGTTTCCTCCCTCAAATTGCATCCAATTCCCCTAAATCGAATCAAGAATCACCACAAAATGCAAGCAAATCCCCAAATTTCAACCGCCGCCGCCGCCGCCGTTGCTTTCTCTCTCTTCCTCGCCCTCGCCGCCGCCGATCCCACCGCTTATGATATAATCCAATCCTACGGTTTCCCCATCGGAATCCTCCCAAAAGGCGTGACTCGCTACGATCTCGACGAATCCAGCGGCAGATTCAACGCATACATGGACGGTTCCTGCAGTTTCTCCCTCGAAGGATCGTATCAGCTGAGGTACAGCTCCGTGATCAGCGGCTACATTCATAGGAATAGGCTGAGTGATTTGAGTGGTGTGAAGGTGAAAGTGCTGTTTGTGTGGCTGAGCATTGTGGAGGTGAGGAGGAATGGCGACAAGCTCGAATTCTCGGTTGGGATTGCCTCTGCTGATTTTGGGATTGAGAATTTCTTGGTGTGCCCGCAATGCGGGTGTGGGTTGGATTGCAATGGTTTGGAAGGGGAGGATCTTGGGAGGGAGGCTGTTGTTGCTTCGATTTGAATCGAGGTAGAGTTGTTTTTGGAGGTTTTCTTGAGCTTTTTAGGTGAATTTTGTGTTGCCAATTTGTGTTTCTCTATTTTTGTATGGCATGATCATTATAAACTTTGGTAGTCTATAATAGCATGGAGCTTGTTGTGTTCAATTTCACTTAGCTTACTCATTTGTAGTAGTATTTGTTGTTGCATTGTCTGATGAGACTGTTTGAGTGCTACTGTGATGAGACTGTTTGAGTGCTACTGACTGAACTGAATATAGTAATCTACTCTGAATTTAGGGCTATTTTAGTAATTTACTCTGTTTCTTCTCTGTGCTCATCTTGATTATCAGTTGCATCAATGCTAATATACAATGGGCTCATTGATATTTAGATGTGAAAAATGATTGGGTGGGTAGTTCTGGATTAGAGTAGAAAGGGGGATGAGTAGTTCTGGATAAGAGCAGAAAACTAGAAAAAAATTCATTTAATTGACTATAGAAAGCTAAGTTACTGGAGTTATTTGAAGTGGCAATATTGCAAAATCCACTAGGTAAAGATGCCGAATGGGGCGACCCCTTTTCATCGTTAAGATATAAATGCTTGTACTTGTATTAGGCTTACTCTCCAATGAGATAGAAATTGAGATTGAGATTGAGATCGAGATTTGTAAAAATCGTAGGTAATGGCGAGCTGGCCTTGTTTTTGTCGTGATTTTTGCTACACTGAGAAAGTGAACACTTGGTAGAGCCTCCATCTATGTAAATTTCTTATCTCCTTCTGGTATCTCCCTTCATCCTGATCTTGCAAATAGGCTACTGCAATTTGTTATGAATTTCACACTTCAACCTTTTAGCATTAATACTAGACAGTTTTGGCATTTGTGGACTATTCGAGAAGGTTATCGCCTTATGGGCCACTTCTGCTCAGTTGTGGTCACCCATTATACAGCATCAAATAGCTGTCCAAATAAGGAGGCAGACAAATTTCTGGGGTCACAGAAATAATGAACTATTTGAACATATAAGTGGATTAATGATCCTATACTTGTTATTTTGCTAGCATTAATACATTGATTGTGCGTTATGCTACTCCGGTTTATCTACTATCATCTTCTGTCCAGATGTATTATGAATCATAATTTAACTGTGACTATCACACTAGTTCGTAAAGTCTTGTTTGCAGCGACTTCTTCTTGAAGGTGACAACTAAATAGTTGGGAATTTAGTCATTTTTTCCTTGAGTATTGAGAACCTAGCATTGTGTTACTTACACCAATTATATCAATATGAATAGACACTTGCAAATTCGGACCTTATCACTCTTTTAAGTGTTACATAGCTCGAGCGAAATCTGGTTAGAGATGATGATAAATGCTCTGTGTTTCAAACCAATTGCCTGAGTTCTTGATCTAGTTTATTGCAAGATTCTATCTCTTTTAAGCGATTAAGTCGTTGAGCATGATTGTTGTTAGAGTATATAGTTTGTTTTCTAAGTTCACCATCTTCTGTGAATTATTAATAGAAATCTATTTGCAACTTCTCCGCAGATTTCTACTGGAAAATATCCCCCCCGATTCGACTTTGATGGGCAAGTAGTGGTGTTTTTCACCATACAACGTGATCTACTCTCCGTTATTTTCAGTCTCATGTTTCGTTTTAGAATGAAATACGAGAATGAAGCACGCATGTGGGATCGAAAATCCTAGTTATTTTGCCTCTCCAGACATTTTTTTCCAGTGTTTGGATGAGTCCAGTCAGAAATTTGAGTTTTGCTTCTCCCACTTCATTTTATTGCCGTATCATACAAACTTTCTTAGCAAATATTGTTTTTGTCATTGTTTGCATGTATCAAACAATTGTAATATTTTGTAATTTGATTTCTTCTTTACGTGCAGCAAGCATTATATATCAAATTTACTTGCTCTTCATCTGATACGTTCACTTTGAACCCATAAATGGCTATTTAATTTATTTATTAGTGGAAACACTTGATAAATCTTGGAAGTTACCTAAAGCAACCACTAACTTTTACTTTTCATTAAGTTGACAAATTCAACACTTACAAAGGCTCACGATGGAATCAAAAAAACCAAAAAAGGAACTTACTTTACCTATAATAATAATTGTACTATATTACTTCTTTCATTAACGAAATTCGTTTACTGATTTTAGTATCTAAAATTATTAGAGAAAATGATCCACAACATGTTAGGAGGGTTATTTGGAATTCATGTTTATAAGAAGAAAGTAGATGTTTATCGTCAATGAACCAAAGAATAAATAAATGAATGAATTTTATGAACTTGTATGAGAATTTTAATAATTTATTAATAAAAATATAAAATGGAGTTGTTATCTTGTTTAGCAGGCAAATGGCCAACAAATGGAGTTGTTCAAATAGCTGTGGAAAGAGTGACACTCAATTTATGAATTGTAAATATGTGTAATTCAATCTATATTGTGATGAGGGGACCTAACTTCTTACAAAGCAACCATTTGTAGTAACAACAATAATTTTTGTGTGTAGTTGTTCGATTAATACAAAATAATATTGTATTGTGAGCAGGCTTCTTTGTTGCTTTCCAATTCAAGAAATGCCACTTTGTTAATATCAATTTATAGTTTAATATGATGGCATATCCATGCTATCAAGAGACACAATCATGCTCTTATGCTCTTTATGCAGGAAATTTTTCCGTGGAATTTATTAAATATTTTAGAAAACTATGTAGCAGAACTAAGAATATTTAAAAGATGTTTAACTACTATGATTATTTTGTAAAATAATTACTCAAGAATAGAAGTATAGAAATGTAACACGGAACGAGATTAGTTTTCTATTTTAGAATAAAAAATGTGAATAGCGTGATTGATGTAAACGCCAAAGTTACACTAAAAGACAATCTAGAATATATTTTTTTCATCAATTAAGGGGTTCTTTCTTAAAGGCTCAACATATTCTCACACAAATCAAAGTATTAATTTGAATTTGGATATTCAATTTCAAAAATACTCATTTTTAACATCATGCAGTTCTCAACGAACTACACGATTTATAATATTAGTATTTCTTAAAAGAAAAAAAAAAATATTCTACATATAAGAGAATTGTGTTGTGCAAGTGTCTTGTTTTTTATAAGGCACGTGTATTTTAGGAGAATCTAATTAAGAATAATATTTAGGGGACGTAAGAGAACTATTTTCGTTAAATACTAGAATAATCTTTATGAAAATTAGGTTAAGCTTAATGCAATTAAGAAATGACACCTCAAAAAAAAGTTGAATGCTTTGTCACGCTTTAATTTGTCCATAAATGCATGATGAGATGTCGAGGGCAGTATAGTTTTTGGGCTAGTTACCTAATTTTCTTCCATGACTTTTTAAATTGTAATTGTATATAATAACATTGTACCTGCTTTTATTTTATTAGGTCGTTACACTGCTTGAAATATCTAATACTAATATTATTTATTAGTTGCATGAAGAGTGAGAAAATTATCTTATTCATAGTATTGAAATTGAACTCGGCGTGCCCGTTAATTGTTGCGACATATGTTGCTAAAAGTGACTTATTATTGTGACTGTATGAAATTTACCTATCATTAATCAGGTATTACGTATACAAAAACCATGCTTAATTATTAATTATTTTTAAAAATAATTATAGATTGATAAATCTTGAAGTAGAGAAACGTTTATGGATTTAAAGATATATCAATTAAACATTGAAATATGGACTCGTATGAAATTTTATGTATTATTGTGTTACCAGATTATTACTACTTTTTATGACTAATTAAAAATCATTCTTTTTATTTTGAAATCTCAGATCTTATATTTTTCATCCGACGTTATTAAAAGAAATGCAAATAGATATACACCTACGAATACAAAATCTTGAATACAAAACCTATATGCAATGGGATTGCAAAAAGTTTAGCAATATTGCAATATATTTGAAAATTAATATTCTTGTAAAGATAATAAAAACACAAATTTGGTAAATCATACTTTATTAATATTGTGAAATGTTTGATATTTTACACATTGGAAAAGTGAATTATACTATACTAGTATATATATACCAATTTACCAAGTATATCATGGCATTACTGAAGAAAATAAAAGTCAAATATGACGAGATATGGAATTTTCCCTTTTTCAAAAAATTTATTATAGTAGCCAAAATTATACTCTTTTCTATTTATCCTTTTTCTTCTTCTTCTACGAAACCACAATTTTACTACTTGTTCGTTGGTTTCTTCAAAATTACGCGGAAAATTTCAATTATATATACATAATAATAGTAAGAACAAAATAAAATCATAAACTACAAGTAAATTTCAATTTTTTTTCCACAAATTATAGAGTTGATGGATACATAATATAGCTCACAACCTATAACTTCTTACAAAATCGCATCAAATTGGACCAAAATTTTAATGAGAATTTCCATAAATAATGAATACATGTATATATTAGCCATCAATTGTAAAGTTTATGGGGAAAAAAAAATCTTTATATAATTATATTAATGCACTTTTTATCATTTCAGTCCATCCCATATTATTATACACTTTCATTTTTTGTGTAATAACCTACACTACTCATATCTACACTCATTTTTGCTCAACAAAATAAAATAAACCAATAAAAAAGGTAAAACCGATAAAAAAAGAGTTTCCAATATAATCCTACTATTTTATAATAATAATAATAATAATATCATCGAAATTGCTCTGCATACAGACACAGAGCCGTAACAATACCAGAAAACAACTCACAACCCTCCAAACCAATCAAACAGCAGAATTTTTTCCATATAAAAAAAAATTATACTAACTAAATCAATAATACTAAATCAATTAGTATTATATATCCGATAAAAAAGGTAAAACCGATAAAAAGGATTTCCAATAAAATCCTACTATTTTATAATAATAATAATAATAATAATAATCATAATATTATCATCGAAATTGCTCTGCATACAAACACTGAGCAATAACAATTACCAGAAAACATCTCACAACCCTCCAAACCAATCAAATAGCAGAATTTTTTTTTTTCCATATCAAAAAAAAAAAAATCTACTAACTAAATCAATAATACTAAAACAATTAGTATTATATATCCACATCTGCTACTAGTTTATAACCCGTCGAAATTGGAATCCATCAACGGGCTTCCTGAATGCTCCGGGTCGAGCAACGGGCCGAACTCGATGACGTTCTGGAAGCCCGTTTCCATGGCCGGCGCGGTTCATTTGGCATTGTTCTTGCTCCTGATCAGCATCGCCCTCAGCTCCACCGGATCCATCTCCTTCGCCTTCGACTCCGGCCGGTAGTAGCCGGTGATCGGGTCGGGGACCCACGCGCTCTCGCCGGCGGCCTTCTCCGATCCTTTTTTCAAGATCATGTTAGGACCCCCGACGACGCGGTTGGAGGTGGCGGTGGCGGCGCCGCCGTGCGACGCGGCGGAGTAGCTTCTCCTGTGATTGGAATGGTTTTGAGTTAGGAATTGATTGATGGAATGCGAGGTTGTCAGATTTTTTTTTTTTTTTTTTTTGCTTTTTGTTGGGCAGTTTGGAGACGAAGGTGATGATAATGAAAAGCAATTAACAAAATGCGAATTGTGATTTAAAAAAAAAAAAAAAAAAAAAAACTGTTTTTGGAGAGGTTCGGAAATGGAGCTAATGATAATGAAAATAAAATAATTAACAAATGCGAGATTACAACAAAAGAATCATGATTTTTCGAAACGTTTGAAAACGAAGCTAATATTAATAAAGAATAATAAACAAACGAGATTGTAACAATTATTTTCCTGTTTTCGAAAGGTTTGAAAACAAAGGTAAAAGGAATAAAACAATAATTAACAAAATGCGAGATTATAATAATTAAAAAAAAAAAACAAAGTACTTCTGTTTTTACGAAAGGTTTGAAATGGAACAACCTGCTAATAATAAAACATACAATTAACAAAATGCGACATTATAATGAATTTTATTTTCTGTTTATCCGAAAGGTTAGCAAACGAAATTAATAATGATAATAATAAAAATATGTATATTCGAAAGGTTTGAAACGAAGCTAATAATAACAAAAAATAATTAACAAAATGCGAGCTTATAATTAAAAAAAAAAATCTATTTTTTCGAAAGGTATGAAAACGAAGCTAATAATAATAAAAATAATTAACAAAATGCGAGATTACAATAAAAAATCCTGTTTTTCCGTCGAAGTAAATAACAATAAAAAAAATATTCAACAAAAAATCCTGTTTTTTCGAAGGTATGAAAACGAAGCTGATAATAATAGTAAACAAAAAAATGATTAACAAAATGCGAGATTATAATAAATAAAAAAAATCCCGTTTCTTTTGGAAAGGTTCGAAAACGAAGCTAACAATAACAAAAAAATAATTAAAAAAATGCGAGATTGTAAAACAAAATAAAAATTCCTGTTTATTCGAGAAGGTTGAAAACGAACCTGCTCACGGCGGCGGAGATTTGGTTTCCGATGAAGGAGGAGACGGTTTTCACGTTGGAGAAAGAGCGAGCCATTTTTTTTTTAATTATTTTTTTTTTCTTGGAAAAGAAGAAATGGAGAAGATCTGGAAATTCAGCTGCAGCTACAGAATTTTTTTTATTTTAATTTTCTGAAAGCAAAAATAAAATAAAATTAATTCCTTATGCGGAATTTAGGAAATAGGATTATTTGAAGGGAACCTCTGGTTTTTGTAGAAGGTTTGGAGGAGCCCTAGGGTTGAGAATGGATGGAGAAGAAGAGAGGGAGAGAGGCGCCGTATTTATAGAGAGAAAAATCGGCGGTTTTGAAATATTTGGGAGGGGAAGAAAAATTAAAGAAAAAGTAAAAGGAAAAAACAAAAATAGAGAATTCCACTCGGAAAATTGGCCGCGCCGCGTCAAGGGAGGTGAAGTGCTTTTTCTTCTCGCCTTCATTGACGCCCGGTCAACGTTTACTTGTGTGGTTTTGTTTTTTTTTTTTTTTAAAAAAAAAAAAATTGTATAAATTTTTTGAGAGAAGTAATTATTTTTGAGAAATATTTGCGTTAGGCCGGTCTAGCGTTAGGCCAATTGTTTGCTGCTCCTATTCTAAGCCTTGAGCCGAGCGGGGGAAGCCGAAGGCGTACCCGGAGCGAGCCGTAGAAGCATAATTGTTGTTTTGCCACCCCCTATTATTGTTGTCGGTCTCCTTAATTCCCGTGCCGAAAAGAAGTGCACCAACAATTGAGGGACGGAGGGAGTATATATTAATTATCGAAGTCGAAGGCGGAGACGTTTGTTGTTTTGCCACCCCCTATTATTGTTGTTGGTCTCATTATTTATATATTAATTGGACCGGGACTAACGTAAATGTGTCTCATTATTTTATTTCGATTTAAGTTTTATATTTCAATTTTGCATGTTTTGTACTCCCTCCGTCCCGTTCTTCATGTCTCGCTTTCCTTATTGGGTTGTTCTTTTCTTCTTGTCTCGTTTCCTTTCATGGCAAAAATTTACACACAAAAAGTATATGGGCCCCATGTGTATAATTGTAAATATGTTGTTTTCTTCGCCATACGAAGATTAATGTATTATCTCGCCTGATATTCACTAAATTTTACTTCCTCCGTCCACAAAAAATATGTCACGTGTGGATGGTACTGTTTTCATAAATAAGTTAGGAGTGTGGGACAGTGGGAGTAGAGAAAAAAATTAATTGTAAATATGTGATTGATATTGTGAGTTATTTAAATCAAGTGTAGATGAAAAGTGGTACTTCTTCTATCCCAGCTATTCTGAGTCATTTCTTTTCAGCACAAGAATTAAATAAAATTGAAAAATAGTGTAAAGTGGTGATAGAAAAATATATTATTTAAACTTGTAAGTGTAATAAACCTATTTTAATCGAATCTTGACAAGTTTATGGCGTGAATAGGATATGTATGAATTGAAGACAAATAATTTGTGCCCCTCGTATAATGAGGACATGCCTTGTGGAATTTTGGATCCTTTATTGCAATATTTCAGATGGTAAACATGCAGGAAATATGAATGATTTGAATTTAAATAAATATTAAAATAATATTCACCATATAACTTCCATGTATGTATATTAGAGAATCTAATTTGCTTAACAATGGAATTATCTTAACATTTCGATTATGTGATAGGGGAAGTGTGACGATAAATTTGTGCATGGATCGTATTTGGGTATATAAAGTAATTTGAAGCATATACCAATATTAAACCGTATTATTTCTATTCTTATTGTTGCATCCACGACATAAACTCTTATTTCTAACTAAAATATTTCGAATATGATTCTTGATGTTGTTAAAATCGATGGTTCACCAAAATTCAAAATTCAATTGACGAATAAATTTATCCGACGATTACGGAACAATTAGTCTAATACGATAACATTTATTTTCAGTAATTTATATAGTACTAGCATTTGTCCCCGTGCGATGCACGGGATAATTTTACCTTTTTTTTTAAATGTAAAGTAACTCATAATATTAATGAGAAAATATTGTGGAGAATACAATGAGTATACTTTTTAGTCAACAACATA
>JAYJMF010350014.1:0-11405 GCA_036873715.1 Salvia sclarea
CAAATTCGTGAAATAAGAGGCTATTTTTTATCTTTTTATATTAATAGGCCAAATTTTATCTTTACTATCTTAAAATGATTATTTTTATAAATTTCCTCCATATATATTTGTCTTAGGTTGGCCTAAAGTTAGTCCAATTGTTTGCCGCTCATATTCTAAGCCATGAGTAAGTCATGAGTCGAGCGAGGGGGAGCCGAAGGTGAACCCGGAGCGAGCCGTAAAAGCATAATTATTGTCGGTCTCATTATCTATATATTAATTATCGAAACCGAAGGCGGAGCTGTTTGTTGTTTGCCGCTCCTATTATTATTGTCGATCTCATTATTTATATATTAATTAGGTCGGGCCTAACGTAAATGTGCCTCATTATATCAATGATTAATGCTGAGTATCATTAATCCAAATCAATGTAATGTGTAGTATAATAATTTCGAAGATGGGGTTATATAATTTATTACGGATTAACACCTCATCTGACAAGAAGGTTCTATCTTTTTAATTCTTTGAATTTTTATCATTTGTGGTGGGCCCCAAAATACTCCATAAAAGTTGATTCATACTTCTTTAGTAGTAGTAATTATTCAATTTTTTAAGGGTATTATTATACTATAAAAAAATATATCCGACTTATGTATACCTTAAATTAATTTACTATATTTTATCGTAAAATATTTAGTAAAATAAGTTCTTAAACATTTATAAATTGTGAAATAAGTACGAATAATTTATATGTTCCCTAAAATATAAATTGCCCAATCCAATTTCTTTTTTCATAATTTTATAAAAGACATTGTATTTATCAAAATAATCCAATTATAGTGTAGTATGTTCAATATTTATCTTTCCAATTTAATTACTCTTTAATTTTTTTCTCTCTAATTATGATTTGATCTACCAAAGTCACAATTTTATTTTATAGATAATTATAAGCTCATTATTTAAGCATTATAACTTATAAACTATGAAGATAATATATTTTATAAATTATTGAATGAGCTTATAAGCTATTGTCACTTTGAGCTTAGTCCACTATTTTGTTTCATTAGTTACCATTTCAAATTATTCCTTTGGATTTCCATTCGTCTACTTTTTCCACTTAGACCATTTAGATTTATCAAAATAGTCAAATATAATCGTGTTAAACAAACATCTTCATGAGAGTACTTAAATCGAACTTTGGCTTCTTATTATAAACAAAATATGTGTGTGTTAATATATTTAGTTGTTTCACTTCATATAACTTACCACATGTGAATAATGCATATGCTCTACTGCATTATTAATATAGTTATGATATGACTTATTAAATGAATGGGTCTTTCCCATCAATTATCAATTATTGTCACAAAAAAAGTTCCTATCACAATTGGAAACTTAGTGATTATCGAAAATATTAACTATTTCACGTGGGCTCAGCAAAAAACATTCCCTACATATATGATATTTCATGCATTCTTCTTTTTTGCAGAGATACATCAACATGCTTTTATAATTCATAATTCATAATCCATTTAACATTAAATACTTATATATGAGGTCTTATAATCGTATATACATGTATTAGTTAACAAACTGCACTATACTCTTACGTATAAATTTACGAGAAAATAAAAAATGAAACTATAAAATCGATATATTAGCAGTAATTTAATTTGGAGTGAAGGATATTAACTCATACGCTATGTCCTTAATTTTACTGTCAGCATTCATTTTATTTTATTTATTTATTTATTCATAAACTACTTTAAAAAGGGTATATTATTTAATTAGTAATTTAATACTATATTAAATTTGATTTTTCTTTTTGAGTTATATATTATGTTTTTTTTTTTGTTATATTATGTTGGAAGTTGGATCAGGCTTCCATTGGTTATACCCATATATATATTTAAAAGTAGGCCCATATCCAATGTGCTCTTTTGTCACATTTTTTCTCATGCATATATATGGCTTAAGGTGTAGACTTGTTCAGGGCTATGGGCTGGGCTCTCAATACTATTTTAAAAAAGGTCATATTTATTTATTTATTAGTATTTATTTATTTTAAAGAAAAAGATCATACTTATTTAAAAACTGCCAATTTAAAAAAAAATGAACATATGTACAATTAATGATTTGGGGATGAGCATAATTTGATTTCTAAATTAGTACCATGTAATTCCTCAAACAACAAACTAACTTATTTGACTTTACGTTCTTGCAGTATGAATGCATGCATTTCAACTACTATAATTTATTTGATCACATTTCATACATTAAGCTATCATCATCCAATAAAATAAAATATCTCACCAATGGTTTCCAATATTGACAAACACCATCAATGTATGTCAATGTCTCTTATACCTCTTAATCTCCTACGTGTTGTCTTAATAATCAACTTAAACATGCAATCAATCCACATCATTATGTTCTCAAATCATACATTTATTAATAAAAATACTCACAATATTCTTCCTAGCTCGAATGTATACAAAAAAATAACTACATTTATAGCTTATAAGAATAATCTTACAATTATAGTTTGTCGATCATAATTAATAGGGTTATTTAAACGGGACCGAAATTCGGACCTCAAATCCAGATTAATTCAGGAACGAGAAGCCATTTGGAAAAATTTGGGTATCGGAATTCCCGAACTCTTGATCAATATACATGATTGTAATTATAATTTCAAGTTCAATTCTAATTTGAAATTTATTTTTTCCACTATTTATTAATAAGTCAATCTTTCTATTTAAAATAGCAAGCAATTGAAAATATTGATATTCTTATATAAATTGAGATTTGGCCAACTTCAAAATATTCGACTTGGGAATCCGGATTCGAACCGAAACTAAAGTTATACTCCCTCCGTCCCATCGAAGATGATACATTTCTTTTGGGCACGAAGTTTAAGGAGAGTTAAAAAATAGTGTAAAATGATGATAGAAATATATATTATTTAAAGTTGTGTGAGTAATAAAGTATCAAAAAAAAACGTAACATCTTTGTTGGGACGGCCCAAAAAGGAATACGTATCATCTTCGGCGGGACGGAGGGAATATTAGTTTCGAATTTTGGGAGTCCCGATCGGGACCGAGATCGAGGCTGTCAGTACGGTTCGAGACCGGTACATGATTTCGACCCTAGTAATTAGCCACATGCTTCATCCGTCCCATTTGTATAGGGTCATTTTCCTTTTTGGTTTGTCCCACTTGTATAGGGACATTTTTTAAATGAAAAATCTACTTTAATTTCCAACCACACTCTACTTTAACTTCCAACCCACAATTTTTTTACCAACTATTTTTTTAATACACGTGCAAAAGTAAATGGCCCAGTATCAGCGAGACGGAGAGAATATATTTTGTGATCAAGCTCGTCAATATAGTTTCCCGTGACGACGAAGTACAACTCAGTTTGTACACGTGTGCGAATACGCCAAAGAGAATGAAAAAGTGCCCTAAAAGAAAATAAAGAAAATAAAAATAAAAAAATATGATAGTTTAGGGTATGAAATTGATGCAGCCATGAGCCTTGTTGAAGGAGAGAGAGAAGCATGTAACACCCACATAATCAATCCCCTCTCTCTCTCTCACACACACACACATACACACACCAGAGCTCTCTCTCTCTCTCCATCTCCATACATGATGAATTGATGATCAAATCCACAATAAAACCAGAGTGAGAGAGAATATATAAATACATACTTACGATATATATATACACACACACAGATACACACACATATATATAATTAGCAGCACTCTCACACACACACACACACAAACAGAAAAAGAAACCTAGACCAAGCTGCAGAGCTGCCATAGATAACCATCTCCATTAGCAATGAAACACCATCACTACGCTCAAAACGACGTCGCGGTATCCTCCTCGGGCTCCGCCGCGGACGCGACGGCGGCGGCGGCGCCGCCGTCCTCCAACAGAGCGTCGGAGAAGCTCTCCACCGCGGCGGAGGATCCGCTGCGCGACCACGCCGCCGCCGCCGCCTCCTCCGCCGCAGATTCCGTCGCCGTCGAGCGCCGCGGCGACTACTCCGCGCTCTGCAAGTGGACAATCTCCAATTTCCCCAGAATCAAATCGCGCGCGCTCTGGAGCAGGTACTTCGAGGTCGGCGGCTTCGATTGCCGCCTCCTAATCTACCCTAAGGGCGATTCGCAGGCTTTGCCTGGATATCTCTCAATCTATCTCCAAATCATGGACCCTAGGAATACAGCTTCGTCTAAGTGGGATTGCTTCGCGAGCTACCGCCTCGCCATTGATAATCTCTCGGACTCGTCGAAATCAGTGCACAGGGACAGCTGGCACCGGTTCTCCTCGAAGAAGAAGTCTCACGGATGGTGCGATTTCGCCTCGCTTAATTCTCTTTTAGACCCTAAGATTGGCTTCCTGCATTTGTCGAATGATTGCATTCTTATCACCGCGGATATACTGATACTTCACGAGTCGTTTTCCTTCTCGCGCGATAATTACGATTTGCAGGCGAGTAATGTGTCTAATTTGGGCGGGGGAGGGGTGATTGGGCCGGTTGTTGGGGATGTTTTGAGTGGCAAGTTCACTTGGAAAGTGCATAATTTCAGCCTGTTTAAGGAGATGATCAAAACGCAGAAGATAATGAGCCCGGTTTTTCCGGCCGGTGAGTGTAACCTAAGGATAAGTGTGTATCAGAGTATGGTGAATGGTGTGGAGTATCTGTCCATGTGTTTGGAGAGCAAGGACACGGAGAAGAACGCGTTGATGTCGGACAGGAGCTGCTGGTGCCTGTTTAGGATGTCCGCGTTGAATCAGAAGCCGGGCAGTGGTGCAAACCATGTCCACCGTGATAGTTATGGCCGGTTTGCAGCTGACAATAAGAGCGGGGATAACACGAGTTTAGGGTGGAATGATTATATGAAGATGTCGGATTTTGTAGGCCCCGAGTCTGGGTTTCTGGTGGAAGACACAGCTGTGTTTAGCACGTCGTTTCATGTTATTAAAGAGTTGAGCAGTTTCTCGAAGAGTGGGACTTTGATTGGTGCAAGGAATGGAGGGAATGCACGGAAGTCAGATGGGCATATGGGAAAGTTCACCTGGCGAATCGAGAATTTCACTCGATTGAAGGATCTTTTGAAAAAGAGGAAGATTACTGGGCTTTGCATTAAGAGTAGGAGATTCCAAATTGGTAACCGGGATTGCCGCCTTATTGTTTACCCTAGAGGTATGTTACATAACACTGTTAGGGAAGGCAAAAATTGCAGTACATTGCTCATTCTCGTATCTAATTCAACCTCTGGGAGTCTGGGCACAATGTGGATTCTCAATTCTTGTTGATGACCATAAAGATGACTTAATTTTCTGATTGAGATTAGGTTATTTTGTCAAAACTTAATATAATTTGATGGCATGTGTATCAGAATTGACAAACTAGAAGATATCAGATAGTTTAGCCATGTCCTATAACAAAAAATGTACGAATATAGGGATTATTAGGCAATGGTTATATGACGATCAGTTGCTTGTCTCATAGGGACAAAGTAATATGTTCATGGCTCTCTGTTGTCATCTACTGTCCATTTATTGTTAAACTTGTTTGGTAAAAATTTGTTAGAACGTGCATGAGAAAAAGAGGCTGCTTGCGATTAGTTATGCTATTTGTATGGACTATATCCTTATTTCAGTTGCTATTGGTGCTTAAAAATTATGGTTATATCTAATCGATTCTGCATTGTACTTTGTTGCTTGTAACAATACTGCCTATGAATTGTTGTTTGGCATAATATGTCTGGTCGAACTTCTAGGCAAGAACAAGATATGACTATCATTCTTAAGCTGATTTCCTCTGTTTTCAAGCTGAATATGCTCAATAAAGTGATCGTTGAATGTTGATATGAAAGGTCGGGCTTCCAATCAATTCGAGTCCTAGACATGGTGTTGTCAAACCAGCAACTGTTTTCAAGATTACATAGGAAGTGTCAGAAAATTGACTTAGACATCCCTGACACATTGAACATTCCTGATGTTAGTAGTTTCTTCTTTTCAATTACTGGCAATTTGGTCTTGAGCTAATATGAGATTTGCCTATATCAGGGCAGTCTCAGCCTCCATGCCACCTCTCAGTGTTTCTTGAGGTTACAGATTCACGTAATACTAACAGCGACTGGAGTTGTTTTGTGAGCCACCGTCTGTCAGTTGTGAACCAAAGAATGGAAGACAAGTCCGTTACTAAAGAATCTCAAAATCGCTATTCAAAGGCTGCCAAGGACTGGGGTTGGCGCGAGTTTGTGACACTCACTAGCCTCTTTGATCAGGATTCTGGATTTTTAGTCCAGGATACTGTTGTCTTTTCTGCTGAGGTTCTTATTTTGAAAGAGACGTCCATAATCCAAGACTTCACCGACCAAGAAACTGACTCAGGAAGTACTCATGCTCAAGCAGAGGGGATGGAGAAAAAGAGTTCATTCACATGGAAAGTGGAGAATTTCTTGTCCTTCAAGGAAATTATGGAAACTAGAAAGATATTTAGCAAATTCTTTCAAGCTGGTGGATGTGAGCTTCGGATCGGTGGGTGGCTCTTTAAAAGCTTTCCTTATTGCATTCAAATTATTGCAGCAGCTATTGGAATTTGATGGATGGCTAATTCTAATATTTTGCTGCCTGTTCTGGTTGTACAGGAGTTTATGAGTCCTTTGACACCATATGTATATATTTGGAGAGTGAACAATCAGCTGGCAGTGACTCTGACAAGAACTTTTGGGTCAGATACAGGATGGCTATTGTGAACCAAAAGAATCCATCTAAAACTGTTTGGAAGGAGTCTTCCATTTGTACAAAGACATGGAACAATTCTGTTCTTCAATTTATGAAGGTAACTGACATGCTAGAACCTGATGCAGGATTTCTGATGCGCGACACTGTTGTGTTTGTATGTGAGATCTTGGACTGCTGCCCATGGTTTGAGTTTTCTGACCTCGAGGTTAGTAGGTCATCTTTATTCTCAATCTATGTTCTCCTACTATCCCAAAATATTAGCAATGTTTATGTACACAGTTGATCAGCTGAGTGTTGCTATTACTTGTTGCTAATAGTATAATACATCTGGACCTGGTTATTCAAGCATTAGTGTGTAGCCTTATTTACTTATGAACAATGTGTCATATTCTGTTATCAAATATGCCTATAAGATTAAAATAATCAAACTTAATTATGATCCAGAACAAGAGCTTTACCACCTTTTAACATCATGTGTATTTACTATTTGGCATCTGTAGCTGTGTTAAATTGGTGGTTTGCATGTCAGGTTTTAGCTTCTGAAGATGATCAAGATGCATTGACAACTGACCCCGATGAACTCATCGATTCTGATGATAGTGATGGTTTAAGTGGAGATGAAGAAGACATCTTCAGAAATCTTCTATCCAGGGCTGGATTTCACCTTACATATGGAGATAATTCTTCTCAACCTCTGGTTACTTTAAGAGAGAAACTGCTCATGGATGCTGGAGCAATAGCTGGCTTCCTGACTGGACTCCGTGTTTATCTCGATGACCCTGCAAAAGTGAAGCGCTTGCTGCTTCCTACAAAGATTTCCGGCAGTAATGAAGGAAAGAAAAATAACAAGAATGATGAGTCTTCACCTAGTCTGATGAATTTGTTGATGGGAGTCAAAGTCTTACAACAAGCAATTATTGATTTACTTTTAGATATAATGGTGGAATGTTGCCAACCTTCAGAGAGTAGTTCAAGTGAAAATTCCTGTTATAATAGCTCTAAACCTTCTCCAGATGGCAGTGGTGCAATTAGTCCACTGGAATCTGATGGAGATAGCGGGGTGACAGAATCTGGGGAGCTTTCTGTGGGGGAGCGGTTAGACCTAGGAATTGGCGAGACTGCAAATGCATCTGCTGTACAAAGCTCTGATCTTACTGAGACTAATTTGCATGCAAAACCTGTGCCTGGACAACCTACTTGTCCGCCAGAGACATCTGCATCTGCTTCGCTTGAAACCCCCTCTCTTCGGTCCAAGGTATGATTGTTAAAATAATCAACTACTGATTCTTTTTCGTGCTTAGTTGATATACTAATCTAGGGAAACTTCAATCTAGACAAAGTGGCCAGAGCAGTCAGAGGAGCTTCTTGGGTTGATTGTGAACTCCTTGAGGGCTCTTGATGGAGCTGTCCCACAAGGTTGTCCGGAACCAAGAAGGCGACCCCAATCTGCTCAAAAGATTGCTCTTGTATTGGATAAAGCACCCAAGCATCTTCAACCAGATCTAGTTGCATTGGTTCCAAAGTTAGTTGAGCATTCAGAACACTCACTTGTTGCTTGTGCACTTTTAGATCGGCTGCAGAAGCCTGATGCCGAACCTGCACTGCGATTGCCGGTAATATAACGAGAAAATGCCTTTTATCGTATTTTGATCCTTTGATTGCATTCATGAAATATCACATGTATTATCTACGGTTTACATTTCTGTAACTAAGATCAGTTTTAGTTATTTTTCTTTTTACCTGAGTATAGCTCATCTTTGTGAACTCGATATTTCCCAGGTTTTTGGAGCACTCAGTCAGTTGGAATGTAGCAGTGAAGTATGGGAACGTGTTCTTTTTCAATCACTGGAGCTTTTGGGCGATTCTAATGATGAGCCTCTTGCAGCCACAGTGGACTTTGTATTTAAAGCTGCTTTGCATTGCCAACATCTTCCTGAAGCAGTAAGCACAAATGAGAAAATAAGACCTTTTTTTTTTCTTTCTGTTTCATGATATCATCGCTCTGCTTGTTTCCTTTGAGCATGCTGCTAACTTTTCCGAACTCGTGCTTCAGGTGAGGTCTGTGCGAGTCAGGTTAAAAAATTTGGGCACAGAAGTCTCTCCATATGTCTTATATTATTTAAGTCAGACGGTAGCTAGTTGTGCAGATATTGCGGATTCCATTCTTAGAGATATTGACTCCGATGATGATTTTGGTGACGACATCTCGCCAACCCATTCTGGGCTTTTTATATTCGGTGAATGCAGTCCTAATTCTGAAAGACTGCCCTCGGGCGAATCTCATGCATTTCACGGTAGTTCTCGTTTTTCTGATGTGTATATTTTAGTTGAGATGTTATCCATACCATGTCTTACGCTTGAAGCTGCTCAAGTCTTTGAGAGAGCTGTAGCTCGAGGGGCATTTGGTCCCGAGTCTGTAGCCGTGGCTTTGGAAAGGCGGTTTACTAGGGCATTGAATTTCAATCCTCAGTATGTTGGTGAGACTAATCCGGTCGTGGAAGGGGAAGCCACTGAGCAAATGAGAGCAGAGCGAGATGATTTCAATTCCATTCTTGGCCTTGCTGAGACGTTGGCACTTTCCGGAGATTCGCGGGTGAAAGGATTTGTTAAGATTCTTTACACTATGCTGTTCAAACGATATGCTGACGAGCCTCAGAGGCTGAGGTTGCTAAAAAGGATTGTTGACCGTGCTACGACCACTGCAGATGCTAGCCGTGATGCCGATTTAGACATGGAGATTTTGGTTATCTTAGTGTGTGAGGAGCAGGAAACAGTAAGACCAGTTCTGAACATGATTCGAGAGGTCGTTGAACTTGCGAATGTTGACCGAGCGGCACTTTGGCATCAATTATGTGCTAGTGAAGACGAGATTCTTCGTGCTCGTGAAGAAAGAAAAGCTGAAATTGCTAGCACTTCCAAAGAAAAAGCTGTTTTATCTCAAAGGTTAACTGAATCCGAGGCCATGAATAGCCGTCTAAAGGTAATTACTTTCCTCCTTTACTGCTTTTCCCAGAATTTTTTGTTTTTCCAACTTCTAAGGCTTGCATATGCAATGGCAGTCTGAAATGAGGGCTGAGGCGGATCGGTTTGCCCGGGAAAGAAAAGAGCTGACCGAGCAGATGCAGGAAGTCGAGACTCAACTTGAGTGGGTCCGCTCAGAAAGAGATGACGAAATCACGAAGCTTACGACCGAGAAGAAGGTTCTTCAAGACCGTCTCTATGATGCAGAATCACAACTCTCCCAACTCAAATCTCGCAAACGTGATGAATTGAAGGTTTAATGTTTAATCACCGCAATGCTTCATTCATATGTATATATGCCAATTTTGATTGTCATACTCAAATAATTTTCATGTATATTTCAGAGGGTAATGAAGGAGAAAAATGTTCTTGCTGAGAGATTAAAGAACGCTGAAGCAGCACGGAAAAGATTCGACGAGGAGTTGAAGAGATTCGCCACAGAAAACGTGACTCGAGAAGAGATACGACAATCACTAGAGGATGAAGTTCGTCGGCTAACACAAACCGTGGGGCAGACAGAAGAAGAGAAGCGCGAGAAGGAGGAACAAGTTGCTCGATGCGAGGCATACATCGACGGGATGGAGTCCAAATTGCAGGCCTGCCAGGTTTCCGCTTAACCCAAATCCCTATTTTGTCGAAAAATACACGCATTAGAAGCATTTTCAAGACTGCCACTACTCGACTGAATCTGATTGCTCCGTTTTTGTTTACAGCAATACATCCGTCACTTAGAGTCTCAACTTCAGGAAGAAATGTCGAGGCACGCTCCTCTATACGGTGCCGGTCTGGAAGCTCTATCAATGAAAGAGCTGGAGACGATATCTCGGATCCACGAAGAAGGGCTGAGGCAGATTCACGCCCTCCAACAGCGAAAAGGAGGAAGCCCAGCCGGCAGTCCTCACGTAAATTCGCATCACAATCACGGATTGTATCCTCCCCCTGTGGCTGTCGGGTTGCCGCCTCCTCTCATACCCAACGGCGTCGGGGTCCACACAAACGGGCACGTGAACGTCAATGGTGCCGTTGGCCCCTGGTTCAACCACTAGATCGAACGAGCATGCCATTGTTGCGATGGTATCGTCTCCTATTTTTCGATTTTTTTTTTATTATTATTTTCGCTTTTCTTGGCATTTTTTTAGAGGTGAAATGAGCATGGGAAAGGCCATGGCGTTGGCAGAATGCATTGGGCATCAACACTTGCAAATGCCATGTTTTAGTGTTCAGCTCTCTTCCTTAATCAAAAGGCTTTTAGAAAATTTTGTTTTACTTCGATTTATTACATTTTTTCCCTTTTGCTTCTTTCCTTTCCCAGTCTTAGTAAATGTTATTGAAAACACATTAAAATAATCGGGATATAAGGGTGGTGGCAGCGGCGCCCGCCGGGCCGCGGTCGTCGACCAGCGCCCGCGGGCGCCGCTTTTAAATCGGCGCTGGAGACCCGAGGAGGGTGGCGGGCGCGGGCGGTGTGGCGACCGCCCAGGCGAGGCGGGCGCCTGCCACGCGGCGCCACACCGTCGCGCCACGTCACCTAGCCGTTTGATTTTTTTTTTTTTTTTAAATTAAATTCAAAATTTCAACTATAAATACCCCATTTTTCACCTCATCTCATACACCAATTTCTAATTCTTCAT
>JAYJMF010350025.1:0-11405 GCA_036873715.1 Salvia sclarea
ACTAAGCTCTAGCAAGTGCCACAAAAATACTAATGTTTCAAAACTGATAGATAGATATTTGGACCCACAGTTTCATGCACTAGACCTTGCTTGTTTCATTTATCCAATTTGAGAATCTCAATGGCAACAATATCTAAACTGATCACACAAGTTCCTGCTTAGAATCTTACTATCTCCTTAATTTCCAGGATTTCTTCTCTTCTTATTACTTTAGTCATTAGTGGATATCATTTACTTAGTAATTGAGGCTTATGCTGCAATTGACTTTTCAGGTATATAATATTTTGAAGGATGTATGCCCAAGGACTTTGGAAGTTTTTTTCAGAAGGAAAAACTTGATCTTTCTCAACTCCTTGCTCGTGACTCCAAATAGTTATCGAGTAAGAGAATTTGGTCAGCGGATAACTGTTGTAAGTGCTAAAACTGTCTTGCTCCAATTCAATTCATAATTCTCAACTTCTGCTGTTTGTACTTCTTAATGATTTCACAATTTCACGCCGTCTTTACTTGACTAATATCTAGGATGAGACCACGAAGGTGTACAGAAAGCTTATTGACTTTAGAGGCACACCAAATGAATTAAGTGCTCGTGTTCTCGAACGTTACAAACTTTCCAAGGCAAGGAAAAGACACATTATATCTTACCTGACCTTACCTAATTATATATATATGTGTGTGTGTGTGTTTGTGTATAGTATGGTACATAGATAATCGATGGGAGATATTAATTTCTTAAAAGCTATCCTGCTGCAGATACGCTCAGAGAAGCTGTCAAACTTACAGAAAGCATATGAGAAACAAGCAACAAATGATTCTGCTTCAAGTTCATCAGGGCTGAGAAACATAAAAGAGTTACTACTTGGAAAGCGAACAGATCATTCTTTCCGCATGGTGGTTGTTGGTGACCCTAGAATTAAGGTTCAGGAAATTGGCGTCCCCTTTCATGTTGCAGAGAATTTGCTAATCAACGACTATATCAACGAATGGAACTGGGAGAAGCTAATGCCATGCTGTGATTATATGCTTCACCGAAGAGGGCATTTCTCTGTTCTTAGGGATGGTAAGAGGATTTCAATATGGTTCAAGGACATGTTGCGTGCGGGAGATTCTATTTGCAGGCCGCTCGTTGATGGAGATATTGTGCTGATTAATAGGCCCCCCTCTATTCATCAGCACTCCCTTATTGCTTTGTCTGTAAAAGTTCTCCCAATAGATTCTGTTCTCTCCATTAATCCTCTGATATGTTCGCCTCTGCAAGGGGACTTTGATGGAGATTGTCTCCATGGTTACGTTCCCCAGTCCATAAACTCCAGAATAGAGCTAAATGAGCTTGTTTCATTAAAAAATCAGTTAGTCAATGGACAGAATGGTCGGAGCCTTTTGGCACTGGGTCAAGATAGTCTGACTTCTGCATATCTTTGTCTCCAAGATGGAGTTATTCTGAATAAAACTGACATGCAGCAGCTGCAGATGTTCTGTTCTTGGATACCAGTGTCGCCTGCTATTATCAAGTCTAAATCAGGAGCTCCTTTCTGGACTGGGAAGCAGTTGTTCAGTCTTCTTTTGCCTTTGGATTTTGATTTCACTTCTGCAAGTAGTGGTGTATCTATAAGGCAAGGGAAGCTCGTCTCATCTTCCCATGGATCATCCTGGCTAAATGACAGCAGCGAAAACCTATTTCAATGCCTTCTAAGACATTGCCCCGATAGAGTGCTTGAATTCCTTAGTAGTGGGCAGGAAGTTCTTTGCGAGTGGCTGTCAAGGAGGGGACTCACTGTCTCATTGTCAGACCTTTACCTGTCCCAAGATTCAGAGTCTCACAAGAATCTCTTGGATGAAATAGCATGTGGCCTGCAGGAAGCAGAAAGGCTATCCAATGCCAGTTTGCTGATGGTCGGTTGCAACCAAGATTTTCTTGTAGATTGCTCTGAAGAGAGTGATTACATGGAAAACTTTCTGAAGGAAAGGATTTTGATTGCTCGACAGACTGTACCAGAACTTTTCCAGGCTTCAGTTTCTGCCGCCAAGTCAGTTATTCGAGAAATGCAAACTCTGGCTTACAAGTACACGGGCATTAGTAATTCATTTATAGCTATGCTAAAGGCTGGGAGCAAAGGCAATTTGCAAAAACTATTCCAGCATAGCATGTCTGTGGGGTTGCAGCACTCGTTAGCTCCATTATCCTTTTCAATTCCTCGTCACCTGTCTTGTGCTTCGTGGAATCACCAGAAGAATCTTCCTGATGTGCAGACATCACATTGTTACATCCCGCTTACAATGATTCCCAACTCCTTTGCAGTTGGCTTAAATCCTCAAGAGTGCTTTGTTCTTTCATTGACAACCCGTGACGGTTCTTTTGGTGGCAATGCTGATATTCCTGGCACTCTAAACCGACGTTTAATGTTTTTCTTGCGGGATTTAGTAATTGGATATGATGGAACTGTCAGAAGTTGTTACGGGAATCAAGTTATTCAGTTTGATTATAGCTCTGAGGAAACAGAAGTTAACCATGCTGAGAGACATATGGGTGGTCATCCTGTTGGGTCAATTGCGGCTTGCGCCATTACTGAAGCTTTATACAGTGCTCTGGATCAGCCAATCAGTGTGTTAGAACCGTCCCCCATGTTAACTTTAAAGGTACAGTGTACATAAGTTTGCCTCACGTATCCCTAAATAACAATGCACCATTGTCTAATAATATCAATTTCAAGAAAGCATTTTTGGTTTAAAAACCACCAGGAAACTGTAGATACAATTCTCCCTCAAACCTCATTGATGGATTCCACCAAATTATTGTATTTTCAGCTTTTATTGTTATGTTTCCTACTTTCCTTCCATTGCATACATCATGAAGTGTATGTGCTCATCTAAATTACTGCTTATGCGTCGAATCATTATTAATGCTTGTGGAAGTTAGGGCAAGTACTCCTGTTTGTCTTAAGTTCACACGAGAAATCTCACTCATAACTGACAATACAGAAAGTTCTCGAATGTGGAGTCAAAAAGAGTACTGGCTCTAAAAGTGCATCACTGTTTTTATCGCGGAGACTTAGAAGATACACAAATGGTTGTGAATATGGAGCTTTAGAAGTGAAGAATCATTTAGAATGTTTGCCTTTCTCAACCATAGTCTCTGAAATAAGGATATGGTAAGCTTTCTTTTGGTTAGAAATCTTTTTTTGGCTGTACATTTCCTTAATCTGTGCTGACTAAATATACCTATGTGTAATTAGTTACTCCAAGAGGACAAATAGCAGTATCAGTATTAGTCCTTGGACTTGTCATTTTCATATAAACAAGGTAATAGAATTAGTTATAATGCTGTTCTATATGTCTTTCTATATTTATTCAGGACTACTTTTTTACCTTTCAGGAAGTCGCCAACAAGAGGAGGCTGACATTGCGCTCAATTATCAATGCTCTTCGTTTGAATAATAAATTAAATGGAGCAAAATCCAAATTTGATATTCCCAAGTTGCATATAACTAGCGAGTAAGACCCTTCTCTATGATGATGGGTTGTCCATCTGTCAACAGGACTTAAGAAAGTTCCAATTGTCATAAAATATGGTTATTACTGTCTAAAATGTGATTGTAAATGTATCTTTGGTTTAATTGTTCTAGTGCAGAATAGTATTTGTGGCATACCTGATTTGCTGAAAGGTGATTTGTTAAAGAAATTACTTCAGATAAGATAACCTCTAAAAGTTTTTTTTTCTTTTTTTTTTCTTTTTCCTCTCGAGTTTCTTACTCCATGCAAGTATTTCAGATGCTCTTATTTGTTGGTCAAAGCAGGAGTAGAGAAATTAGGAATAGATGGTAAAGGCATTGTCATGTTTTCCGTTTTTATGTCTGCACAAGGCATTTACTGAAAGACATCAGTATCATTACCTTTGAAGTGTGAGACTTCTTTTTGTTGGCGATCTTGTGTTTTCTCTCACATGCCTTGGTTAGTTTCAACAAGTTGTTTGTCTACACGTAACTTTATTACATAGATTTATCCATTATTATAGCCTTTCTTGACAGGCAATTTTGCAAATGTATAAAAACTAATGTAGGTATCAGCAGAATTTTGGTCACAATACAACATAGTTGGAAACTCTTCCCAACTCAAATAGTTGGATTTAAAAAAATTGGAAGAAAAAGGAAATAACAGATGGTTCCAGGTCCAATGACATTAATCCCAAGGGTTCAAATATAACATTCATGTTTCAGCTTCTCTGTGTCTCAATCATTCTTCTGTCAGCTATAGGAAATCATTCTGATCTTGCTTCTTGATGTGCAGGGTTTGTTCTGAAGGTGACACTGACACTAACTCTACAATTTGCATATCAGCTGCATTAACTGAGAGCATTCACAATATACCAGACGTGGATATTCTTCGTGATATGGTTATACCTGCACTTCTTCAAACTGTTGTAAAAGGTTACAACTTGGACATACTGCATTATTTACTTCATATGAGCTTTTACATAAATGTTTATTCCTACTATTCTGCCACACCATCTACTTTATTCGTTGAATTACATAATCATATGTTGATGTGGTTGAAACTGTGTATTTCCCTAGGCTCATGAGGGTGGTTCCTAGTAGCAGAAAGACATCTTTGATCTGACTAGAATTGGTGCACTTGCAATACCCTACTCCCTGCTACTGGTCTCATAAGTTTGATAGGATGGAAAAAAAGAGATAGATCATGCATCATCTTGATTAACTAAAAGGACTTAAAAAAAATATTTAGACAAAATTGGAACTTGAACCTATGGGAAAAAAAGATTGAACTTGAATGCAGATCAAACTTATATCTGTGGAGTGCTTTCTGTAATGATGCATTGTTTCCATCTAAAGAAATTTTACAGTTTGGGTAATATTCCAAATTAGCACCTTTTCTTCAGAAATCTTGAGTATCTGAATTTATTATCGATGTGCTGAATGACAGTTAGTGCTTTTTCTGTAGTACCATAACCATCTTTATTATCAACACGTCACCCTCTTTAACACAAGAGTATGGCTTTTCCAGTTTTAATATGACATAATAGTGAAATACTATATCTGAATGGTTAGTTGTTGTCCTTTTTACATGTTTTTTATTGATAAAAAATGTTATCCAAGGAGAATAAAGAGCTTGGTGTGCAAAGTGGCATCATGATTCAATAGGTCTAAAATGTAATGATGGCTCAAGTACTCATAATTGCATGTTAGTCACTGCTTATATTAACTTGTCACTGACCTACTACCTTCGGTACTAAATGAGTTTTACTGCCAATATGTTGGGACATCATCATGATCATCATCATCTGGCGTGGATGATCTTCTGTTTCATGAACTCATTGCATCGCGGACTATTGGGCTTCTTATTTATGCTAATATTTGCTATTATAAATTAGGATTTCTGGAATTCAAAAAGGTTGATATCTTATGGAAAGAGGGCCCTGACCATCCAAAATTCCCAAGATGCCCTTCCGGTGAACCTTTTTTGCGAGTTATCACGTCAGAGAAGTGTGAGATGACCAAGTTCTGGAGCACGCTCATAGATAAATGTCTCTTTATAAGAGATATAATTGACTGGGATCGCAGTCATCCAGATGTTCTTCTCGATTATTTTGAAGCGTATGGAATTGATGTTGCATGGCAGTATTTTGTAAACGTGAGTTTATTTCTTTCTATACTCATTCACCTATCTCCAAAAAAGTTTATTCAGTAATGAACTGTGTCTATCATTCTTAGCTATGATTTCTTTCTATACACATTCACCTTTCACCTCTGTGATGCTTCTTTTATTTTTCTGGATGGTTGAGCAAAACTAATATTGTATCTCAACTGCAGAATTTGCATGCTGCTATAGGTGACACTGGCAAGTCCATCCTTCCTGTACATTTAGTTGTTACAGCCAATTGCCTTTCAGCTACGGGAGAGTTTGTCCCATTAAATTCAAGAGGACTGGCACTTCAAAGAAAGGAAACTAATATCTATTCACCATTCAGTCAAGCCTGCTTTCTGGTTAGTAGTCCTTCAATTTCTTTTTCCTCTTTCTTCATTGGTATTATATTTGTCCTTTTTGAGAATGCTGATGCATACTTCTCTTGGACCTTTGAACCAAATACAGAATCCTAGCGATTGTTTTATAAAAGCAGCGAAAGTGGAACAAATGGATGGTCTTAAAGGAAGTCTTGAGGCTTTGTCGTGGGGACAAACACCTTCCATTGGAACTGGTTGTGAGTTCGATCTTTTATACAAGGGGAAGGTAGGATACATCTTCATCCCTTGAAAACATCGAATACATTTTAAATAATCTACATATTGCATGTTTCATATTGTACCAGAGATCCCTTCTTTTACAAAAATAAAGTTACTACAATGGATATAATTTATTCCCAGTTTGTAGATAATTTGTAATTATATTTTCTCAATCAGTGGAACATTCATGGCAAGACTAAATTTCAAAATGAAGGAGTCCTATCCTTGATATGATTTTTCAATGTCTATTTCCGTTTATGTGACTTGTCCTGTGTTCATGCATTAGGGACATGAGCCTACTGAGCGCACAAATGTTTACACTCTGTTGAGTACCCATGTTGCATCTGCTAAAACCAATGTGAAGGTTAAGCAAGATGGTAGAAAATCGATTACCTCCTATCATTTCAACTCAAAGGGGCAAAAGCTTTTGCTTCAGAAGATGCTCTCACAACATTTCACTGTGGTTGGGATTAGGAAAGTCTCACAGAAACTAAAGCGTATGCTGAGAGAGTAAGTGAAGTTCTTTCTACCTTTTACTCATTCTCTAGTGTGAGCTGTTTTCAATTTATAAAAATATAGCTTTACTGTATCACTACTCCTGCAGAATCCTTTTCTACTTCTGCAGGATTCAGTTATATTCTACTCATGTTACTTTCCTCAGTTGCATGCCTTTGCATACATCTTGTTATTAGGTGCTGCATTTGAACTTGAAATTTTATATTACAGAATATTTCCAGATGAAGTGATGAACTTTTGTTAACTCAAGAAATTGACCTATAAATTTTTGCATACTTGTTCTTTGTTGTCTTAATTTCTCGAATATTTAATTATTTTGTGTTAGATATTAATGTTTAGAATACCCCAACTCCATCCCCTAAATTATTATATTGGAGTATTTGATGACAAAGATGTGTTTTCTTTCAGATACATCTGTTATAAATATAATGGTCGTAAATATATAGCGGGAGATGCTAAAAAAAGTTGCTAACTGCTTTGCTTCTGCCCTAATGTAATTGAAGTTTTCTTAGCTATATTTACTAAAACATGGTAGTTAGTGTTGTTAAACAATCGATTTTTTCAGCTTGAAGTATGCAAGCTTGTACCATTTTTCCACCTACAAGTGTTTGGCAGTGTTCTTAATAAAGAATTTCTAGAGGGTTATTAGTGAATCAGAAAGAAGAACCCATAATATGATTAAAGCTTACCTTCTGTTACATGTTGTATGAAAATAATTGCCGTTTTTCTATTTTCTGGTTCTTGATTTTGTTGACACTTGAAAAGCATATACATCTCTTGCTGTTTCCCTTTCTCTTGGAGTCAGTTTCTCATTTTTTTCTCTTCTAAAACGACACAGGTATCCTGCAAACCGTAACCTGAGTGGAGAAGACAAGTCTACTGCAATGATGGCTCTAAACTTTCATCCAAAATTGCAAGATAAGTATGGAACTGGCATTTCACACATAAAGGTACACAAGGGTTTTTGTATCTTATGTTAGGAAATAATCATTTATTGGTATAATATGCACATTGTTCTACTTTTCCATATATATATATATATATGGAAAAATGCTCAGTCATTCCATTGAACTATTGCCATGGTTTTAAAGCTCTAGCTGTTTATTCTTATTTTTTGGTTTTAAAGCTGCCCTTCGATTGACCATTAAAGTAGTCGCATAAACATTTATCTTGGCAAGACACATCTTGAGGTCCATAGTTGTATATAATAGTCAATGACACTGCCCCTAGTGTGGTGACACGGGTTGTAATAAAAACTAGTAAAATTTTGTTTGAGTATAGTAAGGATCCCACTTTATTGTGTTGTGGGATTTTTAAATTATTTGTGTGAGGTGTAAGTGTACAATATATGGTGGGGTCATGTCCATAAATAGAAGTGAAGATTGTGGCAAACTTTTTGTGGACATCCGAAAAAGGAAATTGGGCAGACTTTTCATGGACGGGGGAGTATTAGCTAAGTAGCCAATTGGTTTAACCTAGTGGCTTCTCTATTCGAATTAGAGATAAATGTCTGGGCTACAAACTTCAGGATTTGTATGAGCCAGTTAAATAATTTCCCAATGTTGGAAGTTCAGCATCTTCCGACTTATGTGGGATTCATTTAGACTAAAGATGATTGATATGCTTTTTTGCATGATTCTTAAAATGAGTATATATCATCCTGTTTCTCCTCTAATTTTCCTTGAATTCATTTTCTATGAAGAATGACCACTTGTATTTCTATTCGCCTAGTGTTTTGTCAATGTCTTGGGCCCTTAGCATAACAAGTGGTTGTATGAAAATGTTCATACGTTTCCAATCTCATTCTCTGTTACGTCGTATTTCAGGTTGGCCGTCATCCAGAACACAAAGAAAACTGCTTTTTCTTGGTACGCACAGATGGCAGCGAGGAGGACTTTTCATATCACAAATGCATCAATCATGCTCTGGAAATGATTTCCGTGGACAAGGCAAAGCCATATCGACCCAAGAACAGCAAGGTCTCCCAGAACCCTGTCGTCGAGGTGGAACAGAAAAACGAATAAATCATAAGGGTGTCGGACCTCATAATAAGTTTAATATTGTGTGTGTAGAATAAATGTTTGCAAGTTGGATAGCCCAAGCTTCTTTTTGGTGCTTCCACTAAAGGTTCTTTGCCTGGAGCAAGGGCTAAGGATATTTAGTGGAAGTACCAACGGGAAAGCTTTCAAGGGCTATCCATTTTCATGTTGTAATTTTTTCTTGCTGCTTTATCTATTATTATTGTATAATAACCATCTCAACTATTCTAGTGTTGGGAAATAGTTTGGCATTTGGTCATATTCAAGAAAATCTAAGATTGGGAATCAATGGCATTTTAGTATTTGAGAGGAGGTTTGATTTGAATCGACAGTGTATTATGGACTCAATTTATCCAAAGGAGTCGGAAAGTAGTTTGAAAGTGAATTAATAGAAAGATCTACTGTAAAATGAATCTCTAAGTTTTTATACTCTGCAGTTCCCAAATATAATTGGTATGTGGTAGTGCATGTAAATATCCACATATGCATTTTCTAAAGGTAGCAAAACTATTTTTATAAATGCAGCAAATGAAGTGAACATTTTATAGGTTCACCAGTGATACTAAAATTAATTGAGGAAATATTGCCCACGTAGTCTCAAAGATTAAAAAAGAAAAAATTAGTTACTGGAGATTAATAGGTTTTGAATTCAGATAGTCTTTAAATTTATTTATAAAAATAAAAATTATTGCCCACGTGGATACTTGACTATGATTTTCGCTGATACTGAAATCTAATGAATGAGTGAAAACTCATTTTTGAGATTGTCTTTTAGCATTTTGCGTAAATACTATGCCGAAAATACAAAAAAAAATGCAAAGATTAAAAAAATAAATCAAGCGCCGTTGCCGGGGATCGAACCCGGGTCACCCGCGTGACAGGCGGGAATACTTACCACTATACTACAACGACTTAACGACTAAAATATTAACACTAAAATTAATAAAAACTTGTATTTTGATATTTTTTATTAGGTCTTTATAGATTTTGCTTTTATTTATTTATTTAATAAATCCTTGTACTTGCGTATTTTGATCTCATTGAGTTATTGCTAAATGGATTCGTTAATTTAAGACACTCCATTTTATGCTCATGTTATTGGGAAGACTTAATTTCTTTTCTTCAATTGGGATTCTATTTTTAATCTAATAAACCAGTGGCTATAAGAATCGTTGCACTCTGCTTCCTCCTTTCATTGCTACTAGAATTTTCCCTCGTACGATACATCGATAATAATGATATAATAAAATAAAATAAAAAATTATTACTAAAATTATATGGAAAAACTAAAACATCTAAATATGAAATGTAGAATATAATTTGTGGATAGCATTGATTAAAATCACAAACTATTTTGAGATCTATTTTTCTTAAAAAATTCTAGACTGTGATTTCGTGCGATCCGCGATATGACATTTCAAACTCAATATTTCACCAAATGATGTATATCTATATAACCACTTGTAATGCAAAGGGCACAAGACATTTTCATGCAAATTCTAAATTCACTAAATAATGTATATCTGAATCTTAATGTATATCTATTTGATCCCCTTCCCACTTCTTTATTTCTTATATCTATACTTTCCTTATGTATTTAGTATTCATTTTAATGAATTTTCTATTCCATTCACCAATCCATTTTGTTTTATTTCAATTGGGCCGCCATTCATGCGCACATTTATAAATTTTGAAGTGAACTAGTAAGTAGTCGGTGAATTATACGAACTTGAAGTGAGAATGACTGAACGAGTAATTTATACTCCTTCCGAATCATTAGAGATGGCTCCAACTTTTTGAGTACGGAGAATAAGGGGGTAGTGTAAAAAGTTTAAAATGTATTTTTACTTAAAATGGAAAGAGCCATCTCTAACGAGTCAAACTAAAATGATAAAAGGGTCATCTCTAATGGTTCGAGGGAATATATTCTTTAATCGAGTTAGAGCAAATAAGGGTTTTTATATATTCTAAATATGTACGAGGCTAGTCGACATGCATGTATATATATAACTTTTTCCAACTTTTAGTCTTTTGTTTATACTCCATTATTTAATATTTTTTTTCATTTAATTATACTCGGGACTCGGGAGTTTGAAACGGGAACGAGTAGCTTCTATAAGGGTGTTCACAACAAAGCCCTCCAACATGGAGGGCTTAGCTAAAAAAATAATACTCCCTCCGTCCCATTCATAACGTCCCACTTACCTCTTTGGGTTGTCCCATTCATAATGTCACATACCATAAATAGAAATAAAATCAGGGATTTTAATTATGTTTAGGGATTACTAATTGAGTTAATTAATTTTTTTAATTTATTATCAACCTAACCCTATCCTACCCTATTTTTCATCAGCCGCCTCTCTCTCTCTCTCTCTCTCTCTCTCTCTCTCTCTCTCTCTAGTTTTCCCTTTGCTCTCTCCCTCTGCAACTCGTCGAAACTGCCATTTTCGAAGCCTCTCACCGCCGATCCGATGATGAATCGCACCCCCAAAATCGTCACTCTCGATTTGGGGCTCGCACCATCTCTCCTAGCACCCAAATTTTCTGAGATCGATGACGATTGTGTGGCTCAATCTGAGATCTGTGATGACCCCATCTCCATCTCCGACTTTGA
>JAYJMF010350036.1:0-11404 GCA_036873715.1 Salvia sclarea
CCGTTGAGCAGTCACTTCCGCTCGATTGCCTCTTCTCGCGACTGCCATCATCTCATTCATCTCTGGTACTCTTTCGATTTTTTTTGTATTGACACTATTTTTTGGGCACATAGTTTTAAAAAATAGTTGGTAGTAGTTGGTAGAAAGAATTGAGTGATTGAAAGTTAAAATAGAGAGTGGAGTCATGTGTTTGTGTGGTTAAAAATTAAAATAGACTTTCCATTTATGGAATGAGCCAATACAAAAAAATCATCCCAATATAGAAATAGTACAAATACAAAAAAATCGGAGAAAGTACTATTTTTAATGCACATTTGTAATAAAAAAAAATACTAGTACACATTGCACAAACTTTACTAGAACCTTTTTGAGATGTTTTGGTCGTCGAATATTTTATAAATCATCAACTCAAAATATATATTTTAAAAACCATGAAAAATACTACTTTAAGCAAAACTATTCGTATTTACAGAAATTAAACCCCTTTTTTATAAACGAAACTCCAGTTTAGCGAAACGGGATACAATTAAGTTTAACTATAAAAGGTTTAAGCAATTCATTAAAAAAAAAAAATAGCAGTCATCCGCTGACTTAACTACTTTTTGGTTCAGTGAATATGTTAGTAGTTCAGAAATGTAATTATATGGTCTTTCAAAATAAATACTAGTATTAATCATTATTAGCTATAATAATCGGTCCCGGTCCTTCTTTGTGATTTCCATCGGGAATAAGTTTGAATATATATTAATATTTTCTACCAACAACATATGTATTTGAATAAACAAATTAAATCATGCAGCAAAGAGGAAAGGTTGAAGTAATCACGTTCGCAAGCTGATGAACTAGGCCTGCAATTAATGGAGGAAATGGGGGTCCTCTTAAATATTGAGTTCTAATTTAAATGAACCAGAAATTGAATATCTATAACAACTCTATAAAAAAGGTTCCTTATTGTATAAACTCTTGAACATACAAATGTTGTTAATTAATACTCCTAAAAGTTTGCCCAAAGTATGGTACTACGAGTTTTAATAAAAATTGTTTGAGTATAAAAAGATTCCATTTTATTATGCAATTGGATTTTTTAAATTATTTTAATGTGAAGTGTAAGTGTAAAATATATAGTTGGATTATGTCTATGAATAAGAAATTGGAGTTGTGCAAATGTTCTGTGAGTATTCCAAAAAGAAAATTGGGACAATTTTTTTCTAAATGGAGGGAGTGACGTATAAAACAATTGACTCCACATAGGCTTGAATCGCCCGAGAGGAGGAGCATCGCGGGGACACGGGGTTACTAGATAAATTATTATCGAAATTTAATGATAATGATTGTCACAAATATAAATATTATGAATTTATGCCATCATAAATGTTAGCACAATGTTTACTTTATTGCTTGATTCGTCGAATGAGGTCATATATTGATTTCTCGGGTATTGAAGAATAAAAAGAGTTATCTTCGCAACCTATATTTTGGGGTTTCTTCCAGTATTTTGGACTAATTAAGCTTTTATTGTTTTTAATTGTGGGTAGATTACTCTAATTCCCTTACCGGTTGTAACACCCGGGTCTTTTAAACCTGTTTAGTAAGAGAGTTTAATATCTGAGATGAGTTTGTTAAGCTTAATGCATCTAGTTTATGCATAAATTTCAGTTTCAGAAGAATCAGAGATCGAAATCTCTGTTTTAGTATTTCGTGAATAGTGTCGTCCCGGTGAAACACTATTCATGCGAGACGAGATTTTTGGTCCACGATGGATTTTCGTGAAATCCTTAGAATCCCAACGCGAGTTTGTTGGGAGAAGTTTTTATTTTTCGCCGTTGAGTGAATAGTAAAAGTCGAGAATCACTTTCTCGATTTACGTGCAAAGTCGGACAATCTGGATTTTGATAACACGAGTAAGAAACCAATAATCTATGATGTGTAATAAGACTAACTAGTGGTTTTTCAGATGTTGCGAAGAAAACGCGTTTGAAAAACGAGAAAAGACGAAAAATGACTTAAGGGGAGAAATGGCCATTTTGCCCCCACTATTCCAAACTTGGTGACAAAGTTTTTAGCATTTTTTAAGGCTAAGATCAGCCCCAATTCAGCCCCTTATGGGCGTGAGTTTTAGAGAGAGAAATAGAAGAGTTTTCTTTGTTTTTCATCCCGTTCGAGCTCGATTTCCCGTCAAGTCTTCGATCTTCTTCCATTTTTGTTCGGGCCAAAAGGTAGATCTCGCCTTTAGCTTCGTTTCTATACCTATTTTTCATGCTTTAGTCAAGATTATGTGTTGGGAGGTTTTTGAGTTTTTCGAGATTTCCCGTCGTTTTAGACGTCGTATGCTTTAAGTTCGAGCTTTAATATTGTTCGTATGTTTCATGAGAGCATGATATATTTAATTTAGAATTTTTCAAGCATGTTAGTTTTATGTCAAGATGTTAAATTTCGATTTTTTATATGATATCGATTTTTCTCGGAAGTTTTGATTAGAGGTGTATGTATCTAGGATATATACGAGCACGATAGATTTAATTGAGAATTTTTCGAGCATGTTTGAAAAAGAGTAAGAAAGGGCAAATTTTTAACCGGATTTTATTTGATGTTTTCGATTGAGTAATTGTGTTGTTGGGTACGTTTAACGCATGTTGTGAATTTATCGGATTTTTCCGACATCGTGCGCAAAAACGAAGAAGTGACCGCTCCTATGATTTCATCGAGCCTCGTCGCTCGATTTTTATTTTCAAAGTATAATTTCATATTTGAAATCGTGAGTATGATTAATGAGCTATATGATTTATTCGGATTTTTCCGACAAGTTTTACAAGAAAAGAAAAAGAGTTAGTAGACGTTCTTGAAACCAAAGCATGAAAATCGAGAGTATGATTTTCATAAGTTAGAATGTTTTTACGTTTTATGCTTTAACAATACGAGATTGATGTAAGAGCTCAGTAAGAGAATTTAAGAGCATGTGTAGGTGCTTTTTCCCAAAATCGAGCTTTGATCGAAGTTCATAGTTTAAGAGTATGAATAATGCTATGTCATTAATGATTTATCAAATATGTTTAACTTTATGTTTAAGCATGTTGTAGAAAATTTCATAAGTTTTGGATGTGTTATGATCCTAGACGAGCATGAGTGCCGTTAAGAATAATTACGATGCGTGTTTATTTTCGGTATAAGCATGGACCATATCCCCTGTTATGATTAACGCACTTTACTTTCAGTCACATCATGGATCATATCCCCTGTTATGTTTTCCGGTCTAGTATAAATATGGTTATGCTGATAGTTAAGAATGTCTTAGAACCGAAGGTTCCAAGTAAGAGTCTTAACCTGACTCGATTCAATAAATAAGATAAAAGCCAGGGAAACAGTGAGTTGTTCCCTTAGTGGCCTGACATCTTTGTGGCCTTGCTATTTCCCCACCAAATCCTTTATTACCACACTTTTCCAATTTATACCCATTTTTCTTGTTAAAATGCCTGGCCGGCCGCATAGAAGTATTGGCCCAAACAAAATTATACAAAAATCATAATTCCTATTATTTGGGGAAAAACAAGAATCACGCAACAAACAAAAGAAATACATATCCGTGTAGGAAATCTCAATTTTGATAAATTTTACATATTCTTAATTCCTATCCGATTTCATAGAATGAATTGCAATAAGTTTTCAAAATCTTATTCGTAATTCCTAATTACAAACTTCGATAGGAAGCAGCCAATTCAACAAAATTAATGATGGAAATTAACCCAATCAATGAATCGCAAATTAAGTAAATAATTATGCATAAATACGTTTCTCCTTCATACCACAATCAAAATTAAGAATAGTACCTTGCAGGAAAGACACGATTCTTTCCCAGGTTTCACTACTAGCAACAACGGTAGAACAACGATGTTGATAATGTTGTAAAGTGATTCACAATCCACAGATTCCAAGTACACAAACGTAAAAGAGAAGAGAGAAGAATAGAGGAACGCGAGATGAGAGAGTTGTTTCTGTATTTATTCAACTGTTCAATCGTATTGTGATGTGTACAAGATATGGACTCTCTCAACATATATATATATAATTAGAATAAAATAAGAAAAACCCTAATTAGTAATGTCCATATTAATATTATTTATAATATGCCTAGTACAAATTCTGGTGCTTGATTTAAAATTGTCACATCATAATTATAAATTTACTATTGAAATTAATACTTATCATGATTAATTACTTAATTATTGATGATAAGGTTGGTTGACCAAAGGGCCCAAAGATTCCACGTGGCTATTGATTTCTGGCAGCCAAATACCAATCAAGAAAGCTGATGACAGTTCATATCAATAAATAAAAATATCGTATCTTACAATATGATTCCATGACTAACTCATCACATTAATCAACTATACAGGCCGAACAAATTACAAAATTTTAGATTGATTAGTAAAATAAGAAAATCTGACCGAAATCTTATTGTAAATATATTTCATTTGTTCATATAATAATTAATATACTCCTGATGCCGGTTGGTAGGTACCACTTCCAGCATGATCTTCATGCTTAGTCGAGACTGAGTTCTATTATCAATACGTACATTTTTCAAATAAGGTCGGGGCTTTCAAAACAAAAAAGAGTCGGGCAATGATTTGAAGGTAACCTATATTATTTTGTAAAATAACTAGAACACCCACGGATACATTATGATAAGCAATGTTATATGTAAATATAGGACTCATGAATTAATATTTAAATCATGAATGTATTCATCAAGAGACTTATTTTATTATTGGTTTTGTGTACATTTGAAGGTTTTGCTGATATCATTTCCGTACGTTTTGAGATATTACTACCATTTGATATTATCTAACTAATATGCACTTCAAAATTTTATAATTATGTTACTATTTTGAAAATAAAATATTAATTAGTCCGCATTAATAGATAGGATAGGCCGCATTTAATATAATAATTTGGGCCCTTACTTTAATTAGTTAAGTAATCCTGAACCAAATGTCCAAACTAATTTACAAAATTTATAACGTACGATATCAAATATAGGGCCCAATGTAAAAGAACCACTCAATCTCCCTTAATATATAAATTAATAATTATTAATTATCAATTAATTAATAAATTTTGGTGGTCCATGAGTATTAATTTATAGAATTTTTAATATATATATATATAGGGAAAGGTTCAAAAGAGAACCACTTTTAAAGTGAGAACGGGAGAACCAAAAAAGTTATGAATCTGCGTTTATAATTTATGAATCCGCCGGGTGAATTTGTGAATCAAAAAACACGGATTTTTTCATTGGGTTCGAATCCCATGAGCTACGAAAATTATATTTTTTTCCATGTTTTCGGATTCACAAATTTACTTGGAAGATTCATAAATTTTCAACGCGGATTCAAAACTTTTCTGGTTCTCTCGTTCTCACTTTAATAATGGCTCTCCCATTAACCTAACCCTATATATATATATATATATATATATATTGTATCTATATTTATTACAATTAATTTAATCTATCTCTAACCCTATTTCATTATTATTATTATTTAGAATTTATTTTTGAGATTCAAGTACATGGATTTTGGCCAGATCCGTGGATCCGCTTTGGACATGGATCTCAATGTTTTGGATTCAACGGATCTAGGCCAAAACTAAAATATCTAGATCTGGATCTGAACAAAGTTAGATCCGGCCCGTTGCTATCCCTATTCATGGTCGCTTGGCCTGACATCATTATCAGCTCTTTTCCGAAGGTCTCGTTTTGCTACACCAACAATTAACAAGAAGGCACATCCTATTAATTTGAAAAGTTGAGAATGCAATTGATATACAGGCAGACTGCAATTGATCAAGTCAATCTTGTTTAGCATACAGGTATACTGGAGTCAGATTTTCTTACTCCCTCGGAAAGTTCTCAAGCTAATTCAAACAGCTTGTAGAACTTTCCTTTGGACTGGAAAATCGGTTGTTTCCAAACGTGCGTTGGTGGCCTGGGATAAGATAGTCTTCCACAACTGCAGGTGGATTGGGGCTGCTAAATCTGAGCTTGTGGAATAAAGCTGACATCTGTAAACTATATTGGAACTTAGCAAGAAGAAGGACGATCTGGATTAAGTGGGTGCACGGGTATTATATCAAATAGAGAGACATTAAACACATGCCTATTATGTTGCAGTGTTCATAGATAATTAAGAAGATCTTAGGAGCTAGACAATATGGAAGAGGTGGTAATGGAGAGCAGGATTGGATGCTTAAAACAACCTTCTCGATCAAACAAGTCTACAAGTCTCTACTTGGTGAAATGCAACAGGTAGAATGGAGAAGGTTGGTGACTAATAATGCAGTCCCGCCGAAATATATCTTTTTCAATTGGCTGCTGATGCACAGAGGTCTGGCTACTTGTGAGTACCTGCAGAGGATAGGTATTTTTGTTGATCATAATTGTTGTTTCTACAGGCAGGCATAGGAGAGCATCGAGCATTTATTTTTTTATTGTGATATCACTGGGGAAGTTTGGGAGAGAATTACAGAGTGGTGTGGGTGGAGGAGAAGAAAGTAGGACTGGTGCAGGGAAAAACAATATCTTCTTTCTCAGTGTAAGACGAAGAATGGAAAACAGCTGATGTATAGATGCATATGTTCTGGGTGACTGTATACTTGGTCTGGAAAGAGAGGAACGCACGTCGCTTGCAAGGAAAAACCACAGGTGTTGAAGGCATTATCCAACTATATAAGTGTAGCAGCCCGCAAAAAGTATGCTGCTCAAAAATACGAGATTTTTAAAAACTTTTTCGTTGTTTATTATTTTACGTGTGTTATTTCGCTATTACTTTATAAAGCGATTAAGTGCTTAGTGTAATTATATTCATTGTTGCATGCTTAGTTGCTATATCCAATTTCGATAATTGGATTATGTGAATTAATTTCTTAATTTATTTCTTTTATGATTTATGCCCCATTATGTTTTTGTATGAGTTGCTACATATATTCTGGGGCTAGGAAGAATTAGTAGAACTTAGACTCCTAAGTGCTTTCCCTATTAATATCATGTCATCATTTCATGTGTGACTCCTTCCTAACCAAATACATTAACCAAACACCTAATTATAACTCCTACTTCATGTGCCGATTTCTTCCACCCCCATTCCATTTCACTTTCCATTTATTTTCTCTCGTCTCAATCCTATTCCATTTCTTCCATCATGGTCGCCACCTCATAAAATCGTCTTTCATTCATATACATATTTTCACACGCCTATTTCTTCCTTTTCATTTTCATTTAATTTCTTCCATCATAATCATTATATTTTAAAGATGCGTTTATATATATTTCATACTCCTACTGTCATATTCTTTTTTTTTTATAAAACCTCATCATTTATTTATCATCATATCACAAAGTCTTTTTTTTTTTAAAAAATATATATTTCATAAGTTATTTCATGACATATTTTATTTCCATAATATTTTCATCTTCTAAACATCACATATATATTTTTAATTCCTAAATTTGATCATCAAGAAATCATATAATCTTGACACCTCACCTTTGATTTCATTTCCACATGACACCTCACATTTCTTCATCTCAAAATTCTAGCATCATTATTATTTTCTTGCATGAAAATTCCTACACCATTCCTTCTCTCTTCAAAAATATTTTATAAAATCAATATCATCTTTTTTTATTATTTTGTACATGAAAATCTCTACACCTATTTTTCTTCTAAACATGATTATTTTCTAAATCATAATTTATTTCCAAATCATGTCCTTTCATTATTTTCACTCCCAAATTTTTTATTTTATTAAATATGTTATTTTTCCAAACCATGGGCTTTTATTTCCAAACCCATGACTTTATAAAAAATGAAAATCAAACACCTATATCTAAACACTCACACACGACACTACCCACACAAAAGCACACATATTCATTCTTAATATTTCCACTCCATAATTCATTCTCAATTAAAATTTAGTGGGAAAAATCAAACATTTCTTTTCTTAGTGCATTATTATGTGTCATTTTAATTACTAGGTGTCATCACCATATTTTCTTTTGCTAAAACACTTGTCACCATGTGGTGACTAATCCCCACTAATTCATCTCTATAAATAAGTTAGCAATTCACCCTCATTTCATCATTTTCATTTTCATTTTCATTTTTTCACTCACCCTCTCTCTCTCTCAATCACACGGTCAACACCCCTCCCCCAAGTTCCCTCATTTTATTTTTCTCAAATTCCTACATCACCATTTCCTTCCATTATCAAAGCTCTACCCCAAATTCACCATCTTCCTTGTCACTTCCAACCTCTTAGTCATCTTCACCAATATATCTATCACCCTCCCTACTCAAATAAAAACTCCATCTCTCCCATCACAATCTCACAGCCTCGACTCCATCCCACCGGCGAGACGAATTGGGGCTCCGGAAAAGTTCGAGAAGCCGTAGCCATCGCCTAGCTCCCTCTCCATCTCTCTCCTTCTCTTTCTCATTTCACTCTTGGAGGTTTGTATCTCACACCCCTTGCATCATACATACATGCATAACATGATTTAGGAAAATCACAACTCTAGGAGCATGATTAGGATGAGATATGACCTTGCATGTTTAGATCTAAGTTTGATTTATGAATTTGTTGTTATAACCATGCCTATGTGAATTATTATGCTTTTAAATTGCTTATAATTGTGTTGCATGTGTAGATCTAAGATTAAATTTATGCTCTTGATTGAATTGCTATGTGTTAACTAAATTACTATATATTTATGATGTTATTGCATGTTTAATTTATGTGTTGTTAAGTTCTTGTGTGACTTATGTTATATGCCTAACTTGATTTATGTACTCTATATGTAAATTACATGATTTATTGTTTTATCTTTTATGATATAATTGTTAATTTTATCTTGAGATGAGTTTGATAGCTTAAACTTGTGTTAAAATGTTTTTATAAAATCTGGGGGTCAGATTTCGAAATCTAGAGCTTAAGGAGTCAAACATGTTTTCAAAGTGTCAAAGTTATTTTTGGTGTCAAAACAGTCCATTTCCAGGTTCTGCCCTGTTTGTCCACGAATTTTACGGCAACCCAAAAATTTATAAATTGCTTTGAAACTTTTAACACATCGTCTTCAGTGAGTCTAGTGTAAGTAAGAATTTTCCCAAGATTTATTTCGAACTAAAAATAATTTTCCAAAATTGTTTTCCAACCTCTGCCAAATTGTTGTTTTTCTTCCAGAAAATCTGAAATCAAATAATATATAACTTAAGTTGTAAGTATTATCTCTTCTTGAAATTTTAATATGTCTTACCTACTGATGTCTAAATCCTAAGTCTAAGATTTCAAGTCAATTTGATATGTCTAACTATTTTAAGTAAATTACTTTTTAAAACTGCCCTCTAATATAAAACTTGATTTGAGATTAATAATTTTAATTGAAGTTATTTGAGAATGGAATTGACTTTGGTCTTGATCCAATAATACTTCACATACTATTTCTAAATATTAGTTCATGCCTTATGTGATGATTTTGTCTATACTAAATATTTAACTATGCCTATGTGTGGCTATGATATGATTATGAGTTACTATGTGATTATTATATATAGCTAACATGTGACCTCATTATGTGAACTATTATCTATGAACTTGGGTTTAGAACTCTTATGTGTTGAGCTTAGACTTGCTAGGAATATTCCATAGAGGACTAATAATTAGAAACACAAATCTTGAGTTCATGTAGTGATTCTATGAGATATATGTGTGATATATGGCTTTATTGTGTTAAGTGGAAGAACTTAGAAAAGAGATGTTGAAAGTATTGCTTTGTTTTGACGAGGTGTGTTTTCTTGTAAGTATGAGTATGATATTATATGTATAAGTGTAGACCTAGGATGATTAAGGATGTTGATATGTATAATGGGAAATATGTGCTCAAGCTTGTGTTATTGAGTAATTAAATGTGTTATGAGATAGATTAGAAATGAGCTTAAGATTTTTAAATATGTAAACAAATTTTTCTTATGGTGATGAGATATTCCTACTTGGATAATTTGAGTGCGAGATGATTGGATTATGATGACTTGGTTGGATTGCAAGTTTGCTAAGTATGGACATGATTATGTGGTGATTTAAGAATTTTAGAAAATATTAAAATGACATGAAATATGGAGATTGATATGTTTGTATGATGAGATATGCTATAACTTGAGCCAAACTGGTGATTGCTCAAAATTGTAATGGTTTTGTGATGGATTGAAGTGAATTATGATAACTAATTTTTGATGATAATTATATGATATCCGCATGTGAATATGTTAAGTGTTGATAATGTAGTTGAGAAATGTTGGTGGAAAAATTTTGAATTGATATGTGTTAGGATGAAAAATGTGAATTTTATATCAAATTAGCTAAGTTACAGTTCTCACAGCTTCTGTCCCCTGCTTGCACAATTTTTATGGCTAGCCAAAACTTCTCCTTTTGATCTAAAACTTTGACACAAGCTATACATAAGTGTCTACTGAGTTCAAAATTTTTCCCTCAATTTTTAGTTTCCCAAAATATTTCTTTCAATTTAATTGCCAGATCTGCTCAAAACTGTCACTGTATAAGTGACAGCTTTGAAGTAGCGTGTTTTACCAACATTTAGCCTCACTTAAACTCATCCTTTGGCTCCCAAATTTTTACCAAGACTAGAACAGGGTGTCTAGTACCTTTGGTAAATTTTTCATAATTTTATCTGATCTTGAACTATTTTTCATGAATTTAGTTCCAACTCTGTGCAAAACTGCCATTTTGGAGATGACAAGTTTGAGGCAGTGACTTGTACGAATTTTTAGGCATGTTATAGCTTAACAAAAATACTTGGGATTTTTACCCCAAGTGTTTTATTAAGCCTTCTAAATATAGGAATTTTTCCACTAATTAACTTGAACCATAGCTATTTTATAGGAATTGTTTTTCCATCACTGTACCTCCCTATTTAATCAATGGAGACCAGTTCACTAGAGTCTTAATAACTCAAGTTATGTGCACGATTTTAACTTGAAATTTTTATAGGATGTAGCTACTAACCTCAGTAACATGTGTGTAAAATTTGAGGAATTTTGGACATGTTTTGCTATTTTTAATAATTCAATTACAGAAACTATCTCATTGGAATTTTGTGTGTTGTCAAATTTTGGACTTGATATGTGTTTCACCTTAGCAAGTATGATCCTTTGAGGATGTTAGAGATGATTTCCAGTAAAGTAAGGTATGGTAAATGAATGAGTTGTTATGTGGTGAGATGTGATGATTTAAGGTGATTTATATAAGGAAATACTTGAATGATGTGGAATTTGAGATTATTGACTTGTGCTTGTTAAGCTATGTGAATGTAAATTGAAATGTGACTTTGAGT
>JAYJMF010350047.1:0-11404 GCA_036873715.1 Salvia sclarea
TTATATATAAATTATAAAATTATAAAATCTATATTATATATAAACAGGTTCGGGTAGCGGATACCCACAACTAATTTTCCAAACCCGACCCAAACCCGTCACGGGTATTAGTCTTTAAATCCATACCCGCCCCAAACTTATTTTGTACTTACCCAAACCCGACCCATCAGGATTTGATGAATGCGGGTACCCTCGAAAACCCGACCCGTTGCCATCCCTAATCTTATCAACTTCATTTAAAAAGTTATGATAGTGACATCCATTAAGAAATGACATATATGCAATTCCATTCATATATAATTATTTCTTGAGGAACCAATCATAATTTATAGTTCTATGATATTATACCATTCATTCTTCATTTATCTTTCCACTGCTAAGTGAATTCCACTGATCTCATAGGATTCCTTCCCCCTTCATTTTGTATTTACTAATTAATACACCAATCACTATAAATTGGTCAAATGTTACTATTATTTTCTAGTAAATTCCCTCACCCCGATCCCACATGTACTCCCCCAACGGTTATCATTTCCCTCTACTATTAAAATTAAAAATGAAAAAAAAAAATCGATATTGGTCTAATAATAAAGTAATTAACAAATGTCTGAAGTTTAAATCCAGCGTCACATATCATTTGAAAATTTAATGACAAAAAAGCAAAACTAAAAACATCATTCTTCCTGAGCGAAATCCCAAACCCACAAAATATTTTCAAAATTATACATACCAAAATAGAAAAAAAAAAAATATGACGCAATTAATAAGAAGAATCTAGAATTAAATCCATCAAAATTAGGGCAATGCATGTCTGCCTATGTAGACACGTAGCTAAACCTAGATCCTATTTTAGAGATAGCAATTTTGATCTTTCCTTTTTTGAATTGGATAGCATTTTTTTTTAATGAGAGTTGGAATATAGCATATTGAGCTTTCAACTAAGCCAATCTTAATTAAGCACTTGTAATAAAGAATTAATTCAAACATCATAAGATTCCAATCCATATATATGCTGTTTCTTGTAAACCTTTCCCAATAGTGTTAAACATTAATTCATGAAAGGATTATTCAAAATGATGCGAACATTTTCTCGCATCCATACATAATATAGATGCTATATATTATATTATCATAATATATTTTCTCCAAATTAAAATAGTATAATAATTATATACATGAGCTAGCTTCCCCCTTTTTCAGTCAAATCTTGATTAATAATGCAACTTCTTCTACTCAATTCCATCTCTGAGAACCAGAATCAATCCTGGATTTATATATACTTAGATGCCTCTTTTAATTAATCCAATTATATTGTGAAGAGAAAACTGCTTTGAATATTTATTTGATTCTCAGAAACATGACCATGTGTCCAAGAATTTGTATAAGAGAGTTTTGTCTTCTCATTCTTACTGGAGAAAGAAAAAAGATAGTAAAATCAACTTTACTTTTATTAATTAAGGAACTTAATTTCTCGATAAGATATTCAAATATATATTCATCAATATTCGTCAAGTGTGAATGTGATGACGCATTCAAAATCGCCCATTACGTCAAATTCAAGAGCTAATTAACTATGAAAACTCGTCTAATTTAAATATATATATATATATATATATATAAATTTAATAAAAATGAAAATAGAAAAAGAAAAAAAAATGAACCCTAAATTCCCCCCACACATCTCTCTCTCGTTCTCTCAGCCACCGTTGAATATTATATTTTAACCTTTTACAATGAATAGTATTAACATAACAAAATTAAAAGTTTATTACAGCCAAAAAAAGAAAAACACTCTCATATACTACTCTCTATTTGTGATTCGAGCCCCCGACCTTTTAATTGGAGGGAAAATGTCTCACCAATATGAGATCCTCTATCCCACAATCTTATGTGTTCCCTTGTGTCCCGCAGCTAAATTTATTATATTTAATAATATTTGTTATGAAATAAATTTTTATTATCACATAATACATTACAATTAGTATTCATAATGAAAAAGTAGAATTTTAAACAATTGTGTACAATATTTTTGAAATAATCAACTAAAATAAGTATTATTTTAATCAAAATATTCCAAAATTATGATATAAGTAATTTTAAAAAATTTAATTTATTGTTATAAATATTAATCATGTTGTATTATATAGTAATAAAATTTTATTTCATAACAAATATTATTAAAAATAATAAAATTAATAGTGGTGCACGGTGGAACACGAAAAATTATGGGATAGAAAATCTCATCCGAACTATCTCTCGTTTTCTTTCACCTGTTCAAATAATATAGCAAATAATATTATAAAAAAGTTGATCCAATCATTGCTCACGAATCAAAATATACATTTCAAGATAAACCCAAATAGCTAAAAAAGAAAATGCATGACCAATCCACACATGTTCTTCAATAGATCTCCTTAATTATTAGTTATTACACCAAATTAAAACACACACACACACACACACACTCATACGTGCTAGCTTCTTCAATTCACACGCTTCTGCTTTGAAGCCAATCGACAAATGCGTCGAGCGTTTTCATGTCGGAGCGATAGTGCTTCTGCGTGAACTCCAACAGCGCCGGCCACTTGAAATCCGGATACAGCCTCCCCTGACACGTCAGCTCCGGCGGCGGCGCCACCACCTTCTCCGCCTTCGGACATAGGAAGAAGGCGAGAGATATCCGCGGCGTGGCGGCGTTCACCACCGCCCTGTGCAGGCACCCCTTGTAGATCCCGTTCGAGAGCGCCTGCGTTAATTAATTACATAAATAGATGAATGACATGTGCCAAATTCCAGGTTTTCGAAATTTCAGAGGTTTGGTGTATCTTTATAGAAATGTTAGATTCTAAATCATCGATCTTACTACATGTTATTTATCCACAAGTGCACTGAAGATGTCACGTATAAATGCAATAGAAGATCCATGCATACTCCTGCATTAGGTTATCATATTTCGAATGAGATCCAGTGTTCCGTATTTTTTTTGAGTCTCCATGTGTCCCACCATTATATTTACTATTTTAAAAATATTTTTATATAAAAAAAATATTATAATACTATGAATAATATTTAATTTTTATTTTCAAAAAATAAAAAATAAAATAATTATATACCCGAACTTTGAATTTATCAACCCTAAAGGCTAAAAATGAATTACGTACTATTAAAAATAAAATTAAATAATAAAAAATAATTATATACCGTAACTAGACGGACTAAATCCTCTATACAGTTAAACTAAAACATATAAACTTTAAAATCGAAGGAAAAAAGTGAAAGAAGGATATTCAAAGGCCACGTCATCGTGGCCTTTGAATAAACAACTTTTTGCTAACATAACTTTTCGGGTGCATTGGCTCCACCCCTGCACCTCACAGTGGAATCAAACTTGAAACTTTTGACCTCAGATATTAACCACCATTGACCCAACTCACACGCACTACTAATGATTAGTTTTTACCATGAAGGTGTCGCCAATGTTGACGACAAAAGCGTGTGGGTTGGGAGTGATGGAATGCCATTTTTTATCAACAAAGACCTCGAGCCCCCCCACTTGATCTTGGTGCAGTATGGTTAGGGAGGTGGGGTCGCAGTGGGGCCCAGTCCCCAGCGCTGCCGACGCCTGCTGACACGGCGGGTAATAGTTCAGTCTCATTATCGACTCGTTCCCTTCGAAGAATTCCCGCAGCCAATCCCTCCCGACTCCGAGGCTGATTCCCAATAGCTCAATCACCTTCAAACTCGCGCTGCTCATCGCCGCGCAATACTCCTCCAACGTTTTCCTGCGAAAAGTAAAAACCCTGATTATCGTGAGAACGTCGTAGCTCTGAAAGTAAATGCATTAGCACTGAAACCCCATGGAAGAAAATTAAAATTTTGTTCGAATTCCAAAGTGATGCATTCACCTTACGTGCATTTTCGCGATCGAAAGCCTGAAAAATAGTTCTCATAATAATCTTATTTAGCAATTTAGTCGAGGGCGGAGTCAGGGGAGCTCAAGCACATTTGTTAATATTGTTTTTAAATTTTTAGATTTTTTTATTAGTACGTCTATAGTTGATTTTTTTTAAAAAGGAAATATAGTTCCCTCCAAATTATATTTCCGGCTCTCAACGTTTTTTTAGACATTTATTTTGAGTATAATACCTCAGAAATTGTTATTTGCGTCGTTATTTGAAGTTAGATAGGAGAAAGAACAAATCGAGCTTTAATTTTTGCGTAGTTTGTGAAATTAAAGATGCCAACAACAATGTTGAAAAATGGACTGACCCAAACTCGGCGTAGTCTTCCCCCAATGTATTGGAGAAGTAGGTTTGGACAATGCCAGAGAGGTTCGGATCTGCACTGCATCGAAACGACAACGTTTCCTTCCACGGCAGCTTCGATGAGAATCTATTAGTGAAGCTACTAGCGTAGCCGCAATGCTCGCCCGGTTTCCTCAGGGCCTTCTCCTTCTCCTCTGCACGCATGCCGAAGAAGCGCCTTGTGGCTCGGTGGACCCGGTCGATGAGGTCCGCATCAATCCCGTGGTTCACCACCAGGAAGAAGCCGTGGCTGCGGCACGCCTGATCCAGCAGACGTGCCGCACTGGCCACGGCCTCCGGGTCCCCCGACAAACATCCCCCCAAGTCCACTGGGGTGACCTCCAGGGGCGGGGGCGCCTCTGCGCACGGCCGCTCGTCGTCGGGCCAGACGAATTGGGGAGGGATGTGGGATTGGTGTTGGAGGATGGAGAAGGACATTGTGTATATTGTGCCTTCTTGGCTAGTTTGATATTGTTAGGTTGATTTTATGTTAGGAGAGAGGTTTATATATAGGGAGACATGACTAGGTATGTTTTAGTATTAATATATAGGGTTGGGAATTGGGAAGGACAAGTGGGGGAAGATCATTGGTCTAAATTGGGAAAGTAATGTTGGGCCACTTTTTGGATAGTCATAGTAGCTTTTTACAGCTGCTGGACTACATATTCGTCACCTCTATTAAAACGGGTTCTGATATATAAAATTAATTATCATATTATTATACGAGTTCGGAGTGAAAAGATGGTGGTGGAGAATTTGAGCTTTAAGCAACCGGGGAGCAGAATTGACAAAGGAAAAGGTGGAAAAGAATGGTGGTGGGAGTGAAAAAAATGAAGAATATTCACATCAAATCATCAATCAAATTGTAGCAAAGAAAGGAGAGGGTATTGAAGCAAATTAAAGCAATTGAGTCGATCGATTATCTTGTTGGTCTGAGAATTCTTATCATCATTTTATTCTCTTACATTAGTTAATTAATATAGGCTAAGTGCTCTGCATCACAAGGAAAATGTGAAATCTTGATATATGATTATGCAAATCTATCAAGAATTAATTGGACATGCATTGTTTCCGCACAATAGAGCATATATATCGCATGCACAACCTCAAATACATCACAATAATCATAATAAAAACATGATGCATGCATCTTTCAAAATCCTGCACGAGGTCTAATTTTGAAAAAATAAATTAATTATTCAAATACTTTAACAATTTATTATAAATTCATTAGCAATTGCATTTTATAAGCTCTTGATATAGCTTATATACGATTGGAGCTTATAATCTCTCTAAAATAAGCCTAATCACCAGACATCTCGCAAACAAGGTCGTTTTGTCTTATGTGTAAAAAATAAACAGCCAATTCTTCTGTTAGACCGCATCGCATTTCATTCGACGTTGTTACGTAATTAGACTATATTTAAAACAACAATGTAATTATTGGGCTATATTTGCATATTTTAAAAGGCCCGGTTATTAAATTCTAATGCACACAAAGATTTGGCTATAAACGACTAATAACTCTTAATTATATGTAATTGTGCAATGTAGTCTTATTATTAATTAATAAGAGGATGCAAGAGTACTCAATTAAGTTCATTCATGTTGCAATTATAATGATCATGGAATATCTCTTTTAACAACTCTATTTGAAATCGAATTTTGATAATTGATGAATTGGGTTTTTGACTCACTTTGACGCCCTCGATTCGATTGGAAAATATATATATTTAGTATTTAGATTGAATGAGCATCATTGGACAGTTCGTACATGTATTTAAATTCATAGTGGAAGTAAATTCCATTTACTAATTTACCAAGTTCTAAGCATATATGCTTACTACTTATTACTCCCTCCTATCCATTTTATTGGTCGTTTTAAAGTTTTCATTTATTTGCATTTTAGATGTTGTTTTGAATTTTAAATAAAAATTAGCATCACCTATTCAACTCCTCATTAATTGATTCAAAGCATACTAATTTCCAAATTTTGTTAACTGTAAACCCCTCACGACTCCCAAGCATAGATTATTCAAATCCTTACATTTTAATCGTACAAGCATGTATATTCAAAATCTTTACATTTTAATCATTTTGTTAATAATTTTAATGTGATAAAAAGCAACTTTTCATGTTAATATTTATGTTAATAGTTTTATTTGATAAAACCCTTTTTGTTTTGTGATTAGTTAGTCCAAAGAATATAGATTCCCACAACTCCATCAAATTTTTGTTACTAAAAATTTCCTTAAATTCAGCCTGTTGAAGACAAAAGGTTTTTTCTCTCTACAACAATGATTGTTTAATTAATGGAACATTATTATTAATTAAAATTAATTTAAATAATATAATTATTTATTAATATGTGTGCCAAAACTTAGGAAGGCTTATATTTTGAATAGGGGGGAGTATTAGACTTTCCCATGTTTTCTCTATTGTTCATTGAACCTAAGAATTGATTCCAAGTATACATAATTACATATTAGTTCTCACTACATAAGTTGATCGAATAATCATTTATATATTTTATTTAACGTCGTAAGTGTTACGTTCCTACTAGTATAGCTAGTACTATACTATTGTTAAATTAGACTTTCATTATGTTTAGTTTAAACTAAAGAGGTTAGGAAGTTAAAGTTAATTTGGGATGGGCAGAGTCAGTCATCATTTAGGTTGATCAAATTAATTAAGTTATTATTATTGCTAACTAATGACTAATTTTCGAATATATTTTATTATTAGTCCAAACAAATACCCATTTATTTCTGGAAGAAAAAAAGAAAATAAAGAATTGAACAAGATAAGTCATTTACTTGATTGTGAATTTGTGACCCCATCCAACATGAGAGGTGGATCAAAATATCCATTGACCATTTTAGATATATGAATACAAAATTAGATGTTACTATTATTAATTCTCTACTCACTGAGAAAAGGCAGTGAATACTAAAGTAGAAGTTAGATATTATGATTCTCTATTCACTGAGAAAAGGTAGTTACTATTTTCAGATAATATAAATTAATTAAGTAGTTCTACTTTTAGTCAAAACACAAGGTGTAAGTGTTGGTCGAGATTCGGAATTTCACTTTAATACTTGTTTTGTAATGCATTGATCCGAAATTAAGGGAGATTAATTATATACATAAATCTTCCGAGTTTAATGAGAAAAAATAAGTGTGAGACCATATAAAAAAGATGAAGTTAATTGCTAAAATATCACGAACTTGATCTATTTGGATTTTGAACAAAATTGTTGTAATAATAATATTATATTTTATTAATTTGTAGCAAATTAATTATATTTGCTACTAGTTCGACGATAACATTTCGAGCTCAATTTTATTTTATTTTAAAAAGCAGTGTGTACCTATTTTGGCTACAAGGTATATTAAGTTTGCAAATAATCATGTCAAAATTCGTGAATATTTTTAGCAATTAACCCAATTTTATTGTATATATATTGTCTTCGAACTCCTAACAACTTCAAAAGAAATGTATAAAATTAAATTATCTTCGAACTCCATTAAAATAGTGTAGATTCTAGCTGACCAATCAATCAAAATTTCGAATGTGGATTAGCATTTGTAGGTCCCAATTCAAATCAACTTTATAAGATGCCAATGATTTAATCATATTAATATTTTACAAACAGTTATCGGACAATTAGGAACATCATCTACTGTTTCTTTTAGTATTTTCTGACAAGAATCTCACATTATTTAATTTTCTCAACAAACCTTATCTCAAATAGAAAACCGTATGATTAAGAATTATGGGATGAAAATAACGTGTATATATTATAAAACTGGAAAGAAGAGTTGGGATATAGTATAAGACTACAAGAAAATGGATTTCTTAAAATTAATTTTCGGTATTAACATTTCAATTTATGAAGTGTACGGATTTTTGTAAAATCATAATGGTTCTCGAATGATGAATTATTCGACAACTAGGGTTTTAGATTTGGAAAATTAAATATTTTTGGTTTGGTTATGTTTCTACAGTACTTTAAATTTATTGTTGAAATTCATTTTTTTTACATTGGTATGAATAGATGAATATAGGTGGTGCGTCTCATTGTAATGATGTTAAATGACATAAGATTTAAAATTTTATATGAATAGAAATTATGAATGTGTAGCATCAACTTTTTTTAGATTTATATAATTTCGAAAAATTAAGAATATATTGAAAACGACATAAACTTTTCAGGGTGGAAGGCTTCAATTTTTATCTCCACTGCGTCAGAGGAGGCGGCCCACATGCAGTTGATAATGGGCCTATGAGCCCAACTCTATTGGGCCAAAATAATACAACTCCCAAATAATAATAATAATAATAATAATAATAATAATAATAATAATAATAATAATAACACTTATTATTATACTTCCTCCGTCCACGAAGAGTGTTCCACTTTTGTCATTTTGGGTGTCCGCAAAGAGTGTTCCACTTTCCTTATTTGGCAAAAAGGTGGTGGGACAATTTCTCCACTCACACAATATCATTCACTCTTTATTAAATCCACATGGTGGGGCCATTTCTCCACTCACACAATTCCTTTATTTTTTATTAAAATCCGTGCCGTCCACAAAGTGGAACACTCTTTGTGGACGGAGGGAGTAATTGAGGCACACAATTTTAATAATTACTACTGCACACATATTTTTCATCAAAGAAGTGAAAAATAGACCGGTTTGGTTCTGATCTTCGGATTACTAAATAATTGATGATTGTTCAATATTTGGAAAATTGTATGATACCAAATTACCATAAATATAGGAGTTGGTTACTATGACAATTGCATTAGATGTACAAAATTGTTGCATTAATTGCAATTTAATGCACTAAAAATAAATGCAATTTTCGCTATTTATACGATTCAAATTTAAGTGACGCATTCTTTTTTTTGTTCAGAAAAAGATGCATATATAAAAAGAAAGAATAGAGACACAGACAGCACAAGGAGTGCCAAAAACAACAGCAAGATGAAAAATAGAGCACAGCCTCAGTTCGACCATAAATTACAAAGCAAGCTCGAAGTCCAAACCAAGAAGTTCGGCACCAGCGATCCACCACCTTTCGCATCCAGCCAACTCCAGAATCGACACTTAAGAGACGCATTCATCTAGTAAAATAATGCATGCACTATAGAAAATATTCATGATCTAGCGTCTAATCAAATATGGTGTGTGTGTGTGTGAAAAGGGGTATGATTTAAATATTTTTTTTTACAAATCAATACCACTTTACGTATAAAGTTATTGCACTACGATAAAAAGATGAGTTGTTTGGCTTTTAACCTCAATCCAATAATACATACGTCGACTTTATATAGAAAATAGATTGGTTTGTATATGTCTAAGAAAAATTTATTTTTCAATAAATCCAACTACATATACTATTAAACCGGTGCTTGTTTGTATAATTGTGAAAGATAATTCTTTTTAGACAAATATTTGCGTTAGGTCGCCCTAACGTTAGGTCAATTGTTTGCCGCTCTTATTCTAAACTATGAGTGGAACGAGGGGAGCCGAAGGCGAACCCGGAGCGAGCCGAAAAAGTATAATTGTTGTCGGCCTCATTATCTATATATTCCGTTTGTTGTTTGACGCCCCTATTATTGTTGACGGTCTCATTATTTATGTATTAATTAATTGGATCGGGCCTAACGTTAGGCCGATTTAACGTAAATGTATTTTTTTTTATTTATTGTCTAGGTCGTATCGAATTGGGAGAAGTAATCATCATAATTTCCAATCTGGCTAGCTGTCAAGTAATGTCGAAAGGTGAAATGTTAAATTGAGAGATTTTTTTTTTTTAGGTAAGAGAATTATTTTTTAGATATCCATAAAATGCAGTTTTCAAAGATTTTATATGATGTGTTACCCAATGGCCAATTCACCCTCAAAATATTTTGCAAAGGGCCCCTTGACTTTTTCCTATATTATAATTAATGAAGAGTGGATTAAAAGGAAGCAGCCTTTTTGTACGGACGTCGCCAAATGCTTTTCCCTTTAGCCATCAAATCCTACACAATCACAATTCCATGGGCCTCTTTTGTTATTTTTATTATGCATTAAAATTGTAAAAAAGAATTTTATTTTATTAGAAACTTTTTTGACAAAGCAATTGCTTCTTTCAGTGTCAATCTTAATTCGTAATATAATTGCAAGACACGAGTCTCGTCGATGATCAACGCTATAAAGTGGTATTGTTATTTGTAGCCAGGTGATTGAACTGGCTACAAATAACAAATTGACGCAAATATTTAAATATTTTGGAAACTTGTGTTCAAATATTGCAGAAAATAGTGTACATGTCAAAATCTCCAAATCTATGGTAGAGAAGGGCCAAGCTATGTAGGATTTTTGTGCACATGTTTGACATTAAATTATGCAATTTTCTTGCTCCAACTTGATCACACACGATGTAACGTGAGCTCGAATACACATGCAAATGATGTAACCAAATGGAATAAATATTGCGAATCAAGATTTTATTTTTACTATGAGGTCGTTTTCTTAGATGGTTTAAATATCCAAGAGTAAAGAGTAAATTCTCATGTATCCCTCTTTGGAAATAAAATTTCAAAATTGGGAATTTTGTTTTAATATCTCCCATTGGATCAAAATTGAGTCCAATGATCGATGTTGTTGTGGGAACTTATCCAATAAGCTATTGATGGGGGTCCCTATCTGCAATTAAAAATTGTTCTTAGGGCCCACTTATGATCTGCAGCCCATTTACCTATTAATTATTTATTTATTTAATTTATCAACCACAAGTAAATTCAAGCCCGGTTACGATGGACTCGATTTCGAGATCTTTGGCCCGAATATCTTATTCGACCATTTTATTGATGTTTTACTTTGTCATTCTATTGCTTGCTAAACCAACACTAATACTATAATTCAATCACATAGTCAAAATTAATCAAAGAAAAATTTTGGTTCGGTTATTTTTTTATGTTTGATCATGGTTCAATAATAATAATAATTATTATTATAATAATAATAATATTATTATTATTATATTTCATTGTCGGGTTTTTTAGGTTTAAACGTTCATTCACTGTGAATATTATATGTTTGGT
>JAYJMF010350068.1:0-11401 GCA_036873715.1 Salvia sclarea
CGACAGGCTGCCCGACAGGCAAATCGGCAGCTGCGCGACGTTTTTGTTTTGGCTCGTTCTCCCTCGTCCGAACTCCAAATCACGCACGGTTTTTGCCTACGGACTCCTAACGCGATGTAGTTTAAGAATATGCATTCAAAACACCTCAAAGGACTCATTATATTTCTGCCATTTCTCAACTTTGGTCTTTGGATCTTCACTCTCGTCTTCGGGTGCTCGCTTTCATACCAATGAACCTATAAAATACCGAAAACAACCCAAGCATAGTAAAGCTTGATAAAAACATGAAATCATAATAAAACGAGCTTAAACCACACACAACAAGGCTAACGACACTCTAAACCGGGATGGAAAATACTATAAAAACGGCACTTATCACCATACAACTTGTAGACACTGCTTCTCAGCTTCTTGTAGTCCTCCTTCTTCGCATCGGGCACCATCCTGTAAATTCTCGCCAGAGTGTTCACCTCAAACTCAATCTGAGCAATGCTGACAAGGCTGCCAGACATCGGAGGTGAGACTAATCTGTAGCTTGGATATGGGATCTCTTTTACTCGAACATGCACGGCTGCTTCCTTGAGTCTTCTCACTTCTACTTGATCAGCATGGTAGTAGAGGAAGTAGTCCCAAGCATCAGCAACTGACACAATGCTACTCTTGATGCATGCGAAGACGTAGTACCATTTGACGAAGACTTTCCTCTGGCCTTCATACCAATTGTTCAGTTCAGCAGGTACCCATTTGTCAACCACATGGAATCTTTTCCCATGAGAGATGTGTAGTCCTGCATACCAAAGATGGCTAGGTCTTGATAAGGTATCAGTTTGGTAGACACCTTCTTTACATTGGCAGGGGTGGTGTCAGTCTTTGCGGTGTATAGCTTCTTCTTAGTCCTTCTGGACCGATCTTCATCTTCTCGAGGCCTCTTGCCATGCCTTACTTGATATTCCACTGATACTTGAGGAACAACAATATCAGGGGGAGGGGGATGCATTGCTAAAGTAAAGGCCTGCATCTGCTCTTCAACAAACTGGTCTTCAGTATAGCCAGTAAATCTTTCCCTCTTTTTGGCATCATCAAGGCTGAGGAGCAGGTCTTGAATCTCCATCTTCAGGGCCGGAATTTGGTTGACCTGAGATTCAAGTGCTTCGACTCGTGCCTTGAAGGGCGCCATGGCCTGAGAGATGGCATCTGCGATGTTAGCAGGATTGGTGGGGATGGTTGTAAGCTTTCTGGTTATGTCGTGATAGTACGCTTCAGTCATCCTGTGGTTGGACTCGCTCATGGAGTGATAGAGCTCCATCTTTTTCTTGAGGAAATGATAATTGGTTTTGTTATAATCCTTATCCTTCACGTACTGCCTGAAGGTACGCTTCAAGATCTCCATCTCTACGGCTTGAAGAACCATCTTAGCATCGATCTTCTTATTCCAGAATTCAATGGTATGAGACTGCTTTTGGCAGTACAGTTTCAGACCGTGAATCTCGCACTGTTGATCGTAGATGGTGGTGGCTTGAGCTTCAACCACAGCACGTAGATTGGCAATGTCAGTCTCCATGTTGCCAGAGGGAGTGAACTTGAATTTGCTTGGAGGCGCAGATTTCCAAGCTCGTATCTGCTCCAGCAGAACGGGATAAACCCCCGGGCACTCTTCTTCAACGGCAGTCAGACACTTTAGGTGCTCAGCCAGAATATCTCCTTATGGGCTTCCCAAGGAGAGATCGGGAGCGGAGACTGAAGTGGCGCAGTCCAAGTTTTCCACAGAGACTGTGGAGCGCAGTTCCTCATGCTTCTTCTCTAATTCCACCATCAGGGTGGCAAAAGATGCTTTCTGATCTTCAATCGACTCAGTCTCAAGGAAAATTGAGGGAATAGTGGCAGTTGGAAGATCATCCTTTTGAGTCTCCATTTTAGCAGGAGAAGGAGAGACGGTTGCTTGTGTTTCCTCAATCACGATCTCCTCGACTGATTCTTCAGTTTGTGCTACCTTGGTCGGAGTAGCATCGGAGAGAGAGGAGAGGTCGAGGAAGGAATCAGCAGCGGTTTGTTCTGCTGAAATCTTAGCCTGGTCGAAGGCATCGGTGATCTCCTGATCATCCGGAGATGGAGTCTTGTTAAGAGCATTCTCGACTGGGACTTCAGTTTGAGTCGCAGCTACTGAAGGTTCGATTTCCTCCTCGATGGGAGGAAGAGTAGCTTCACGTTGCACTCGGGGTGGCGATTGGATGATGAGAGGGATGGATTGACTGGACTGAGATGGGCCAGTCTCCACAGCAGATTGCATCTGCATCCGAATTTCCCGCAGCTGAGGGCATCCTTTAAAATCCTCCAAGGGAATCTCAGAGAGATTCTTGTAAACGTCGGAGATTGCCCGAACGATCCTGGATTGCCCACTGCTGCTGCTTCCAACCCTGTTGATCACAAATATCTCGTACTGAGCGAGATAACGATAGATTACTCTATCTAAATCATGTATGGCATCCCAAAGAGATGAGATGCCGAAAATTTGATATAGCTCAGTCTCATGATTTGAGACAGACTTGAGTGTTTCAGCGACTAGAAAGTCGTGAATATCCTGCCATTGAGCGGTTTTGTGTAGATGAGGGAAATGAAGGAAAGAACATCCTTGTAGAGTTCAGGAAATGACTCTAGGCCTGGATAGGTGGAATCAATGTAGTTTGTGGCGGTGGATTGGATTTGTAAATTGAAATATGTTATTTTGGTAAGTAGAGTTTCATGTTGTTTCACAGCTTGGGCTAGGTCTCTGTCAGAGGAGACCTTCAGTTTGGATGCAGTTTTCACCAAACGTTGCTTGAGTTCGGTTTTGGGATGCTGAGGAGCTGAAGTGAGCGTGGAGTCCACTTCAGTGAGTTGTTTTTCTGAAACTGAAGTGAGTTCAGTCTCAGTGTGGACAGTTTGGGCTTTGGGAGGTGAAGAGATTGGCAGTTTGGCGGTTGAAGCTGACAAGGTCATGGGGACCTTATCAGTGGAAGAAACGGCGGCCTTCTTGCCATGGATGGAAACTAATATCCTCCCTGACTTCTTCTTGGCAGTGACCGTGGAACGATGGCGGCGAGGCACGGTCACCTCTTTTGAAATACTGGGGGCAGGGGAGGCTGATTGAGCCGACTCCGATGGCGTCTAGAAGACTCCATCTTTCTTCACAACAGGCTTGGGCAGCCTGATCCATATCCCGTGGGAGGGGAGTTGAAAGGCCTCCGTCCCAAAAGACGTTGAGGTTTCGGGTGGCCTTAAGGATGATTGCCGAAACCCTGGTTCCTTGACGAATGAACGTTGTGGCTTTGATGGGGTTCTTCTCGTTGAGAAGAAACTGGAGGTAGGCACCCTCCCAGTTGAATGGGTCGTCCTACAGTAAGGCGGCGATGATCTTCTTCTGAGGGTTGGAAACCTGGTCAGGAAACCCCGTGTTTCCGAACCAACACTTTTATATGATTTTGATGAGGGGCTTGTAAGCCGTAAGGAAGGACACCACCTTCAGTGTGCTTGGAGGAACTACTCCTCCTTCAAGAGCCAGGGCGATATGTCGATTCGCCTCCTCGGTGGTTGTCGACGTTGGGTATGGGCCGGAGGCGGGAAGACTGTACAGGCTTCTCAAGGCCCTGGAGACATATATTTGGCAGGTCTCCTTCTCCTTGCCGTCGGCGGTGGTGTGTACTATGATTTCGGCGTGATATTCACCGGAGACGCTACTCAGTCTCAGTGAATCATAGAACTGATTCACCGGTGCCGTAAGAAAGATATCCGGCAGATGGGTCGCGAACTTTATCCATCCATGGCGGGATAGAATCGCCTGGAGGTCCGCATAAGTGGGGAGAGAGAACTCGCTCTCATGGATAGATGGCTCGTACTGAACGGTTCTGTTCAGGCAGGGGACTGATTTGGATGCCATTGTGGTATACCTGCACTTTTCTGAAAAACAAAGGTGTTCTGGACAGGAAGGGTAAGTTCAAAGAGTAGAGAGGATTTACATAGAGTATTTTTGGAAGATGAAAAATGTTAAGTGTGAAAAGTGAATAAAGAGATGACTTAGGGTAGTTTTGTTTGAGAGAATGTCAAAGGTCAATTGAACGAATGGCGGTTCACTTTCGAGCTTTAGTTGTAATTAATGAATTTTGAAATCGGCAATAAATGCATATGACGTGGACATATATCAATTACTTCCTCCCCAGGAAACTGAAATATAATTTGAATTTAAATAATTTAAACTGAAGATAAAGTAACTTACTGGTCGACTGAACTTCGTAGTCAGTCGATACCACAGTATGAGTGCACTGAAGTAAGATCAGTGCTCCCCCTCAGATTGAAATCCCCAAAATACCCTTCAGTTCAGTTCCGAAAGCGAATGAACTTCAGTATTTTTTCACGAGCCTTCTTCTTCTGGATTGAGCAATCCGAGTCTTCCACATAGATGAAGAAACCTTTCTCCTGGAAGCGCCTTTGTTAGAATATCTGCCATTTGAATAAGGGTATGTATTTTCTTAACAATTATGTCCTCCTTCTCCATGTGATCTATGATGAAGTGATGCCGAACTTCCACGTGTTTGCACCTTGTATGAAAAACTGGATTTTGAGAAATTGTGATTGCACTATAACTATCGCAGTATATAGGCATTTCAGTTTCTTCGACTTCATAATCCTTTACCTGTTGTACAAGCCATAATAGCTGAGAAAAGCAGCTTCCTGCTGCAATATACTCCACTTCAGTTGTTGATGTCGCCACTGAAGTATGTTTCTTTGAAAACCATGATATCAGTTTGTGACCAAGAAACTGACATGTTCCAGATATGGATTTCCTGTCAATTTTGCATCCTGCAAAATCTGAGTCTGAATATCCAGAAAGCTTGAAGCTATCGTAGGTTGGGTACCAAATCCCCATATTTGGTGTCCCCTTGAGATATCTCAGTATCCTTTTTGCTGCATCCATATGAGGTTCCTTAGGATTAGACTGATATCTCGCACAAAATCCTACAGCAAATGCTATGTCTGGTCGACTTGTTGTGAGATACAGGAGAGAGCCAATTTGTATTTGGTTTGATTGACTGATTTCCCTTCAATTCCTGGATCCACTTTCCAATTTGTGTCCATAGGAATTTTCACAGCCTTTGTATGTTGGATGTCGAATTTGTTCACCATCTCATTGGTGTATTTTGACTGATTAATGAAGATTCCTTCAGCTGACTGCTTAACTTGTAGACCTAGGAAGTGATCGCTCTATAACAAGATAGAAAAGACGAGAAGTATTGCTCGATAACAAGATAAACAACGTAAACACGAGCAAAAATGATAGAAACGACGAGAAGACAAACATAAAAAACTACCTAAAAATAAGGCAAAAACGACAACTATCAAGAAGAAATTCATTTCTCCCATCATTGACATCTGAAATTTGTTTGTCATGATATCATCAAACTTCTTGCACAGTTTTCTTGACCTTGAGCCAAAGATGATATCATCGACATAAATTTGAACCAGTAGAATATCTCCATTCTCCTTCAGAGTTAATAGAGTTCTATCCACTGAACCCTTCTTAAATCATTGTTCCAAGAGATATTCTGACAGGGTGTCATACCAAGCTCGTGGAGCTTGCTTTAAGCCATAGAGAGCTTTCTTCCGTTTATATACTCTGTCTGGTCCAGCGCTTTCGAATCCCGGAGGTTGTTCAACATAAACCTCATCAGTAAGAATTCCATTGAGAAACGCGTACTTCACATCCATCTGATGGACTTTGAATCTCATGTACGTTGCATAAGCCAAAGAACGGTCTGACTGCCTCCAGTCTGGCTACTGGAGCAAATGTTTCATCAAAGTCAATACCTTCTTCTTGACTATATCCTTTAGCAACTAATCGTGCCTTGTTCCTCACGACTATTCCTTTGTCATCCTTCTTATTTTTTGAAAACCCATTTCAGTCGGACAACCTTCAGTTTCTCTGGGCGATCAACTAGTTCCTATACTGAATTCCTGGTGAATTCATTTAGCTCTTCCGGCATGGCATTCGTCCAGTGAATACATCTTAGAGCTTCTTGCACTTCTTTAGGTTCAGTCTGTGACAAAAAACAACTGAATTGTTCTGATTCATTGATGGAGAGATGATCCATCTTATAAACTAGATTACATGCTAATCTTCTAGTTCTCACACGATCAGATGGCTCTCCAATGATGTTTTCTGATGGATGATTCTTGTACCATCTTCTATATCTTCTGATTTCTTCAGGGGATGGTGGAGATTCCTCTGGTAGATTGGCAGACTGATCTTCAGTGTTGATGTCAGTCTGACTATTTTGAAACTGGGTTTGAGCGACTTCAGTTTCAGTCTCTTTTGCCCTTTTTGAAGATGAATTCGTTCCCCCTTGATTGTTGCTTCCTTGAGTTGTTTCAGTATTGGCTCCACTGAAGTTTTGAGCAACCTGGGAATGACGAGGTTCTATGATTTCTTCTTCTTCTTCTGGACTCCACACAAGAACTTATCTGTTTTCCAAGTTGGAGGTCTTTGGACCTTGAGACCTTTCTTCTATTTCTCTGAAAGCATCGAGAGATTCATCAAAAATCACATGTTGTGTTATTTCCACAACTAAAGATTGATTGTTAAAAATTCGATAGGCTTTGCTAGATACTTCAGTTCCAGAATATCCAAGAAATCTTCCTTGGTCAGCCTTGCTATAAAAAGTTTTTAACTTCTTCTTGTCATTGTTGTGAATATAACACTTACTACAAAAATATGAAAATAAGAGATAGAGGGCTTCCTGTTATTCCTATTTCATATGGAGTCCTCCATATCTTTGCGTGAGGCAAGATCGATTCTGAGTGTAGCACGTTGTGTTGATGGCTTCAGCCCAGAATTTAAGAGGCATCTTTGATTCAGCTAACATTGTGCGGGCAGCCTCCTTCAGTGTCATGTTCCTTCTCTCAGCAACTCCATTTTGTTGTGGAGTTCTGGCTGCAGAGGTTTGAAGACTGGTCCCTTTTTCTTCACAGTATCCTCGAATTGCTACGTTGAGGAATTCAGTTCCTCGGTCTGAATGAATACTGATGACATCAGTCTACTTTTCAATACTGAGTCTCTTCATCAGTTTGGGAAATTTCTCCAGTATTTCACCATTCTTATACATGAAAAGAACCCAAGTATATTGTGAGTAATCATCTACTACTACAAGAGTATATTTTCTACCGTTATAGCTTCTTGGCGATACTTGTCCAAAAAGATCCATATGAAGAAGTTCGAAAATCTTTTCTGATGAGTATGTAGCTTTTCCTTTGAATGAGGCTCTGGTTTGCTTCCCTCTTTGACATGCTTTACACACCTGCTGCTTTTGAAATGTGATCTGGGGCAGTCCTTCTACGAGCTGGTGTTTGGCTAGTTTGTTAATGGTCTTGAAGTTGAGATGGTTCAGTTTCTTGTGCCACGGCCAATTGACATCTGCATTGGCCTTAGTGACCAGACACGTTTCTGTAGGACAGTCTTCCCAGGATACCACATATAGGTTTCCTTGTCTGACTGCTCTTAGTACCACCTTCTTCAGTGAATTCTTCACTATGAATTCATCTTTCTTGATTTTCACGGCAAAACCACTGTCGCAAAATTGACTCACAGACAAAAGATTATGTTTAAGACCAGAAACATAGCTAACGTTAGAAATACAAGTGTTACCCATGTTTAATACACCAAATCCTTTTGTTTCTCCCAGTGAGTTGTCTCCAAACGCGACCTTGGATCCAACCTTTTCAACATACAGAGTCAGATATTCTTTCACTCCTGTCATGTGCTTGGAGCACCCACTGTCAAGGTACCAAGTTGTTTTTGGTGCTTCAGTCTCTTCTTTCTTTTGTTCTTCCTTCTGGTTTTATCCTACAAAAGAGAAGATATTTAGGTACTCATTTAATGCTTGGGTCCTTGTAGGTTAGTTGTTCCTTTCGGAACCCAGATCTACCTAATAACACGTGATGGAGAAGGAGAGATGTTGCTTCGCTGTTTGCTTGAAGATATTTTGTCCTCAGTTTTCTTCTTAGTATTCATAGGAAGAGCCTTTTCTTCCTTCTTCTTCATCTCTTCCTTCCTCTGTGGATATCTCCGAGCGAAAGATCGTCTGTTTTGATCAGTTTGGTATTGAGACTGATGATTAGCACCTTGACCAGTCTGAATAATTGTTTCTTCGATACTGGTGTCGCCTTGGGTAAGGGTGTTGTTGCTAGGACTAATGAGGAGAATTCTGGGACTGACGACGCTGGGTCAGTTTCGGCTTCTCCTCCTACCTTCTTGAATGAAACTGATGTTTCACAGACCGATGATAGTTCAGTCCGTGATTCCCAAGACCAGAGTGGGACTGTTCTTCAGTTTTCTTATACTGAAATGATTTCAGTTTCTTCTTTCCTTCTTCTTTCCTTAACTGAACTCTAGACTGATTAGTCCTAGAGTAGAGAAATTTGTTTGAAGAGCCTTCCACCTTCTTCCATGGTTGGTGTGGCTTCTTTACTGGATAGTTGACGTTCTAGGTAGGTCTCCTGGATCTCCAGTATGTCTTCCGGGGAGGCACATCGCAATGTGCCCTCATTCTTCTTTTCTCATTTTCAATCTCATTCCAGTCAACTGACTAGATGGATGAGACGTCATCAAGGCGTCGTGGTTCCTCCACGATCTTCTTTCCGTTTTCTTTTGCTGTCAGCTTCCCACCAACATCTTCAATGAGATTGGGCATCTGCCATTGCTCATTAATTGGTGACATTCTCGTGGTTTCCTTGACGCATTGTTCCAACTTCTGATTCAGTCGGATAGTCAGATTCTTGGCTTCCTCAAGATCAGTGCGACACCGACCAAGATCAGTTTTTGTTTCTTCAAGAATGGATTGAATCTCATTCCTCTCTTTCTTCAAGAGATTGATCTCCTTTTCTTTTTCCATAATCTCCTCTATGAACTCATCGAGTCCATTTTCGTCAGGCAAATCCATATTAATCTTTATCTTCTCATTTCTGACTTTGTGAATATCTACCTTCAGACTCTGATTTTCTTTCAGCTGGTTCTCATAGAGAACCTTCAGAACTTTGTAGTCACCCATCACTTCTTCGATCTCATCGAGTTCAAATGATGATTCATTAGAGGATGGGGCTTTACCTGCCATGAGAGAGACATCAATATAAACAGAGTTAAGTTGAGAGTTTACCTCAGAGTCATCGATTAGGTTATCAAAGCTTTCGATTTCTCTAGCCATGAGTGCTTCACTTTCATCGTCAGAGCTTGTAGAATTGCTTGAAGTCGAGCTTAAAGAGGTGCTGGAGTTGTCTGCATCAGCAACTACAATTGCTTTCTTCTTCTCAAACTTCTTGTCCCTCTTTGCACGAAGGGCTTTTCTTTCAGTGTGACTGAGCTCTGAGCAGTCAATCTTGTAGTGCCCCTTCTTTCCACACCCGAAACACTCAACATCCTTGATGTCAGTGCTGGATACTCTCTTCTCTTCAGCTCTGTCCCTGGTAGACCTAGGCTGATATTCTTTTCCTTTGAAGTTCTTCTTCCTGAATTTATTGAACTTCTTCACTCTTGACTCGAGTCGGTTGAATCGCTCAGTCATCAGAGCATACTGTGTCTATAGGTCTTCAGCTGGTTCACTCTTCTCCTTCATTGGTTTCTTCCCTTCTTTGACAGCAGCTTTCAGTGTTGCTCCTTTAGATGCTTGAGGAGCATCTTCGTCAGAGGCTCCAGCTTTGGAGGAGTCCCTCATCCTACGAATGTCAAATTCATTCGCCTTCAGGTCAAAGAACAACTGTCCAGTGCTAAGCTGATTGAAACCAGCCTTGTTTTGATGAGCAACTGAATACAGTTGCCAGTCTCCAAGAGGCAAGTCTCTCAGAATCTTCAAGTTAATCTCTCTCTAATTATATGTGTCCTTAGAGATTGCTTGAACTTCATTCAGAATTTTGTTGAACCGGAATTCCATTTCGTCAATGGATTCGCCCTTGTTCATTTTGAAATTGTCAAATTTCTGACGCGCGGTGGTCAGTTTGTTCTCCTGAATCTCTTCTGATCCAGCACACATCCTCTCTAGGATATTCCACATCTCTTTAGCCGATGAACAACCCATGATTTTGGTGACGTATTTGTATGTTAGACTATCCAAAGATTTTTTATTTTGAAAACAAAAAGAAGAGTTATGAATCTTACTGACTATCCAAAGATTTATCAGTTAGACTAATAACTCAACAGCGGAAAACGATTTAGATTAGCCTTTTAATTTATCACGAAAACACTTAAAATTAAGTGATCGGTTTTTAGAGGTTCAGCTTGCAGAGAAATAAAACATATAAGCATAAAACACATAAGAACAAATGTTAAAATGAAGAAAAGTAGAAAAATTCTTTAACGGAAGATATAAAAAGGTAGAAAATTGGAAAATCTATTAATAAACATAATATGACCAAATATTTTCATCAAACTAAAAATAAGATGAAATTGTAAACTCATAGTAATACATAAAGAATAACTATCAAACGTATGAATTAACATAGTTTGTTATCAAAACTTTTTCAAAATAGCCTTTATTCAAATTATTTGCAAAATAATAATAATAATAATAATTATTATTATTATTATTATTATTATTCTTCGAGTCGAATATTTTCGAATATCGAATCGAATATCACGATATTCGATTTGTATTTGTTAACTAATCGAATCAAAAAAAGTATTCGTATTCGTATTCGTATTCGTATTCGATTCGTCTAATTTCAGATCGAATATCAAATATTTGAATCAAATACCGAATCGAACCAAAATTATTCGATTCATATACAACCCCACGTCCGATTAATCTGACCAATTAGTTTGGTTTCTGTCACTAAATTACTTGTGTGACTAATACTAATAATTTAAATTTGTGGAATGAAGTCGTGTTTGTGAGGCACGTGGATTTGACTTGGGCCATTCAATTCTCAAGTCTAACGTTTCCTTTTTCCATTATGTCTTGTGGGTTTGTAATCCCGACACTTCGACGACGTCTCAAACCTTATATACCAGCTAGCCGACCCCACATTTTATCCATCACCATAGCATCTTCTCTTTTAATTTTTTAAATCATATACTTCTTTCTAATATGATGTACAAACTATACAATAGAAATATGAAAATTGAAAATCTCTAATATAACTAATTTTACAAGTAAAAGGGGAAGATCACCCTATTTTCGGCGGTAGCGTTGTGACTTAACGCACCGACACACAATTTACCCACAAAAGGTAAGCTCAAAATTGAAATAAAAATTACTCCCTCCATCCAAAGCAATGTTTTGAAAACCGGACCGGGCATCGAATCGGGCATTTTATTGGGTCACTGGGTCACTGGTTCGACCGGTCAAACCGTTTTCAAAAAACCGGACAATCCGTAAATATTTAT
>JAYJMF010350079.1:0-11398 GCA_036873715.1 Salvia sclarea
AAAAGTGATGTGGCATGTGGAGAGGAGAATAGGGGCTTAGGTGGCATGTACCTTAGGAATTAGAATTATAAATAGATTTCTACCCAGTCAATACAAAATAGTCTCATTTCATTTTTAGACTAGATATGTATATGGTTCACCACTTTATCTTCCATTAATATATAGGTCCCTTATTCTACTAACAATACCTCACAATATCGTCATCTACTTTTTTTTAAAATTCGTGCCGCTTGCTCTTGGGACTATTTTTGTGGAATGATAGAGTATATATTAGTATTAATTGCCTTTTTTTCTTTTTTATTGATTGCATGTAATTGCTGCCCAATTTCCTCTTTAACAAGCACCTTCATAATATGACATAGAAATATTTATCATTTCTGCCTCCCTAAAATATATATATGCAGACACGTATGAATTCGATAAAATATTTAACATAACACTGGAAACAATGCATCAGTTATATCGAGCATAGTGTATTAGATATGAAATTTAGTAGTTGCAAGAGAAAGAAATAAATTTAGTAGTTAATGAAGTGTATTAATTTGTGATGAAACTATATAGCAGGGATTGAAGCGGGCAGGTCAAGCAATTAGCCGTCAATGCTCTGACTGATATCCTCGTCATTCGTCACCACTTGCATTACATATATGATATATATGCAATGCCACCCAATAATCAACTATGTCTAAATATAGTTATTATTATTGTCATAATAATAATAATAATGCAAGTTGCAGTTCATGCTTATCTCTCTGTAATTAAATTTGCTAGCTTGTTAAAAGTCCCCCAAAAAAACCCTATCTCGCAAACCATGAAGCATGCTGAGATTGAGGAAGAGCCGCCGCCGCAGACCTACCATCTGCATTCCATAAACTCCGGCATAGTGATCCGTGTGGTCCCTTCCGAAGGCCTCGCCTTCCAGCTGTGGCCAGCAGCCGCCGCCCTGGTGGGCCTCATGGACCGGCAGGCCCTCTCCTGCCTGGAGCCCCGCCGCCTCCGAGTCCTGGAGCTGGGATCCGGCACGGGGCTCGTGGGGATCGCGGCGGCGGCGTTGCTCGGGGCTAGCGTCACGGTCACGGACCTCCCCCACGTCCTCCCCAACCTGCGCTTCAACGTGGAAGCCAATGCGGGGGCGCTGGCGCCACGTGGCGGGGAGGTCCACGTGGCGTCGCTTGCCTGGGGTGACGTGGAGCAGATGGAGGGCGTTGGTGGGGAGTTTGACGTCGTCTTGGGATCCGACGTGGTCTATCACGACCATCTCTACGGGCCCTTGCTGGAGACGCTCAGGTTTCTGCTTTTGGGAGGTGAGAAACAAGTTGTGTTCGTGATGGCTCATTTGAAGAGGTGGAAGAAGGAATCTGCCTTCTTCAAGAAGGCCAACAAGTATTTTCATGTTGAGGTTGTGCATAGAGACACCCCCTCCAATGGCGATAGACTTGGAGTCAATGTCTACACTTTTGTAAGGAGACCTGCTCTTGCTCTTGCTCCTGCTCCTGCTCCTGCTCTCAAATTCAATTCTAAATGACACTCGCTTTGTGTTGCTATCAAGAGGAATCTCCTGTGTTTTTCGCTATAATTAACCACTCATTTCTCATTACTTTTACTCAACACAAATAATCAGAACTCACCATTCAAAATTCACTCTGCAACAAATGAATCACAATTACATTGATGTGCGACTCTGTGTTAGAAACAATTCTTATATACCATACAAATGTAAATCTATTCAAGCATGTACACTATCTTGAACCAACTAAGAAAGCTCTTCAACCTGCCTTCCCAGTAAACAAGCTGCAACAAGTTTCATCAATGCTTCCGAATCAGGACTTGGACAAACAGATTGCACTCCGTTAGAATCTAACGCAGGATCAGCGATAACATGGAGTATATATATCGAGCTTATTTCCATCAAGTCTTAAGAGATTGTTCAGTATTACTCTTTCTGTTGAGACTGAACCAAACTAGGCATTGGGGAAATAAGAAGGTAATCGTAGGCATAACATTGCAAAAATATGAAAAGGAAAGTTCTCTGATTACATTAAACATGACAATAGTTTCTGTACTCACACTTTGTTATAGAATAGCAACAGCAGCTTCTTATCTGAGAATCTCTTATGTTGCTTCCTCAATCAAACACTGAAGCATATATATCTCCTCAATCTATGTCAGTAAACAAAGTGAAATAAGAGTGGATACAAATGATTAAATAACATCAGGCAGCAATCTGAATTAAAAGGAAAATATGCAATGAAGGAGCCTCCATGTCAAAGTACAAAACACAGTATCATTCAGTGCTCAAACACTATATTCATAAAAATGAAGTTTCTTAAAAATAACACCATCACATTGCACGTTGCAACAAGTAAATATCTTTCCCAATCATTATGTTGCATTTCACAAAAATGTGGTTATGGTATGATAAGAAATATTTTTCTAAGCAACACAAAGTACATGTAAAACTTCTATTCATGGTTTTCTCAGATCACCATTATACCTTCATGCTTGTGCGCATCAAAATGATCACATTGAAATAAAAAAAATGGTCTTTGCAGTAATTTACTTGAAATTCGGCTTCAGCATTTCTAGAGATCAACCAATCTCAACAACATTTCATGGAAATAACCCACTCAAGAAACTGAGTTGTGGGAATAGCAATGATCTCAGATTCATAGCTTAGTTCTTGAGGGCATTTTAATAATGTTAAGTAGAAAACCACAACAAAAAAAACCTTTTATAGTAGCAATCACAAGAGATAAGCTTTTACATCTATTAACTAGTAAGATCAGAACAATGATGCTCCATGTAGCCTCTCTAAAGTAAGAACATGCTGAATATGACCAACAAGACCAACTGGTCAAACAAAGACACTAATGTATTCTCTCAAAAATTTCCTGAAATTGTTGCCTTTCCTCTTGAGACAGAATCTTAGTAACAAAAGTTTCTCAATGAGACAGAATCTTAGTAACAAAAATTTCTCAATGAAGTATATCACACTTTTATTCTTTAGTAAGAGACCTCACACTAATAACAATGAAGACTCATCTTCAAGATACAGAGCATTAAACTAGACACTTATGATTAATTTTAAACTTAAATTCCACATGAGATGCCATGCAAAATCAGGTGACCAAGGTGCCAATAGTACAAACTATGGCCAAACAGAGTACTTTACAGTCCAATGCAATTAAATTACCATTCCTTTTAAAAAGACCTCTTACACTTCTTCATTACACTGGATAAAAGAATTCCACACAGTAAACACAATTTAGATAGGTTTTTTTCCTTGATGAAGAAAGTATAACAATTGAATCTTAAGGTACAAGATACATCATCCATATGATTACCCAGGCCTGCTGTAATCCTCAAAAAAGATAACTGAGACACGATGCTTTATCATATAAATTACCTACAAACTACATCACAAAGTGCAGCATAAGCTAGAATAAAACCTTAAATCAATAAGCAACAAAACAACAGTTATTTTCAGTTGAAGTATTCCAGGAACATTCTATCCAACTTGGCACTCTTAAAATTAGTGATATCGAAAGAAAAAAGAAAGAGCAATTAGTTATACAAAACATTCCTCTTCATATCGTTACACAAACTCGTGATTTGTGGTGAATGCAGTATTTCGGGCATTATATTATCAATTTGGCATAAAAATCCATCAAGCATCCACACAAGATAAAAATTAGGTGTTTCATTAATATAAATAACTCGAAAATGGATGAGTCTATAACACATACAGAAAGATGGAACACGAGAAGGAATGAAATTAAATTCTCAGTGGTATCAAGCAGCTGAAAGCCCAGGCCACGTCAAAAATCCTCTTTGAATATCCTTATTCAAAGAAAAATGTCACAATTTTCTGTTCTGTAAATAAAAGAAAATCATTTCTTGCAACCCCACATAATATACAATCCCAACCCAAAAAAAAAAGCATATAAAGGCAAAACCTATTTTAAGTACTGCATTGACCAAATACCTCGAGAAACCTCCAAAAAAGGAAAAGTGCGAAACTGAACAATGAGATTATAACTACTGTATAAAACTCACCGAGACGGAAGAAGCAAAGTCGGAGAAAATGGAGAAAGGAATGGCAAATTCCGGCTAACTGTAATTTTGTAAAATTCTTCAATCTCATTTGGGCCGTTAGCTTCGGAAAGTGGGCCGAGTTGAGACATGTTTCTCTTGGACCAATCAAACAATAAAGGTAAACTAACAAAGAATTGCCCAAATAAAAATTAAGGAATAAAAAAGAAAATCAAAATTTGAAAAAAAAAAATTGCTTCCCCAAGTCAAAGTTGTCAATAATAAAATAATATATAAAATGCGTTCCACGTGATTTTTTTCGTAAGAAATGAACTAAAAACAAAGTAAACTAAAATTGTCCGAATATTAAAAAATTAAATCATGTTGAGCATCCATTCCTTAATTAGAAGGGCCAACAAATACTGCGTCTTATTAAATTACACCAAAACTTCGTATAACTCTGTATTTTCTATTTTACAGGTTTTTTGTCCAATTGAAAATTATTATTTTTTGGGATAAGTAGGTCTCTTTAGTATTTTACTTCTGCTTTTAAAATGAGGCTGGGCCGTTTGAATTAAGAATTATTACCTTTTTAGTTACTGGAAAAGTAAAGTTGCTCTTGCATGATATATTTGATATACTCGAAACTACATGTCAAATAGCTTTCTTTAATTCTATTTTATCATCAGAAACCGGACGTATTATGACAAAAAGAAACCATTCTAACTAAAATAAGTAATTTAATTTAACTTAATCTTTTCACTTAACATGAAGCCCATGAGATTTACCCATTCAAACACAAAAACAAATCCACGTTGCCCTGTCGAAACGGACGAGCTACACTAATTTTCAAATTGAAAGTACGTTTTATCTTTTGTTTTGTTGCTCTTAACCCGTTGATTCACCAAATATAGTCTTTTGGATCTTATTATTTTAGAGCACACCATAGTAAATAAAATAGTCTTACAATACTACATATATTCTCTAAATCGCATTATTTTAGAGCATAACGATTGAGGGTGTTTGGATAAAAGAAGAAGTGAGTGATATTGGCATTCATTAGCGTTATAGATATGAGGAAATTGTATTTGTGTAGAGAGCTGAGCAGGTGAAAACGATGAAAAGAGGTTGCTTAGAGAAAGACAAAATGTGTGATATGAGACACATAATTACACGGAAAATAACAGGTGGTCGTAAAGCCAAACCCGTTTGCTGCATATTTAAAGAAAGTGTATGAAACAGACCAACACAAAAAGTTGCTCCTCCTACTCATCAATTAGCTAGAGATATCATACTACTACTACTACCATTACATATTAATATTAATTTGGGGGCCGGGCCAGACCTGAAAAAGTGAAAGCTACCAAAAGAAAAAGCAATCTAACCAAACAACATAGAATTAACTCATTTTCACTCCATCTATGTATCAAACACCAAAAACAAAATTAATAAAATAAATAAACAGCTGAAAAGAAAAGAATTTCATGACCCACACCTATCCGTCGCCATCAAATCCGATTCTCCCCTTAAATTCGACCGTCTTTTTTGAACTCGGATTTCCGGAGATTTTGATGACATATATTTATCTGGTGAAGTCATGAACCAGGCTGGGCCGGTCCGTCACGTTGAAACGCCACGACATGAAGGGCACGCCGCCGCTGCTGCTTTCCGAATTGTCGCCGCCGGCGTCGTCTTCCATGAAGCGGTATTCCCCGTAGCACGGCGCTTTCTGCGTCGACGGACTCGACCACGACCCGTTCATCATGTACTGCGCCTCCACCTGGCCTCCGCCGTTGCTCGTCGCGGCCGCCGCCGTCGCCCTCCGCTCTTCCTTCTTGTACCGAATGCCACAGGCATTGCATAGAGACTGCAACAAATAATCCAATTAATAAACTAATTAATTAGGTGGTTTCATGCATTAGTTGAGTATATTCACCTTAGGGCCTCTGGGGCCGTTTCTCCACAAGGGAGTAGAAGTGGTGTCGCAATTAGCGCAGCGGCGCGCGAGAAGGGGGTCGCCGCTGCTGGTGGTGGCGGCGCGGTGGGACTTGGAGGAGGAGGAGGGCGGCGGCGTGTGCTTGGACGGCAGAATGTTCCAACCGAAGTTAGACATACACGAGGGGCGCTTCTTCTCGTGGCTCTCGTTGCTGACACGGGTGGAAGGTGTACCCAGAGACAAGGTACAATCCACAGAAGAGGAAGGGGAAGAGTACAACTCCCCTTCATCGAAGCCTCGGTGGCCATTAGCCATGGAGAATAGCATGGGAAAGGAGTTGCCACTTTGGGTGTGATACATATTAATTCTTGAGAATGAGGATGAGGGTGAGGGTGAGGGTGAGGGTGGTTTAACTTATACTACTACAAGAGAAAATGGCGAATGTGTTTTTTGTTTGTAGAGGTGGTGGGAGTGGTAATGACTAGTGAAGTACAAGGAAATAGTGAGTTGAAAAGGATGTGTAATAATAAAATGTTTGAACAACAACTTAGGATAGAGAGCTGGGTACGAGAGATCAACTGTTGTCTGTTTAGCTTTATATAAAGGGTAATTAAAAATGGGGAAATGGCAGTCAGCACCTGCGAGAATCCGCTTTGTCGTCAATCGAATTTCATGTAATTAAACTCGCAGTGAAATTAGATAAAAATAGGGGTCGCACAGAGAAGGGTGCAGATTACACGTTGCAGTAAGAGAATAATGCAGAGAGGAGAGGAGAGGAGAGGAGAGGAGAGGAGAGGAGGTGAGGATTAATGGAATGTGCATTGTGCTTGTGTTGTGCATGCATATATATATATATATAGAGCGAGAGAGAGAGAGAGAGAGAGAGGAGAGAGGAGAGAGAGTGGTTTGGGTTTAACTTTGATTTGGTCATTGGGCAGTCAAAAGAGCCCACGTGACTAGCGGGAACAGTCTTCCATGGATCTGCCGTCTCCGATCACGAGGCTGCAGCCTCTCAAATACATCAAACTACTGTCCGTATCCGCATCTCTGCCCTCCCAAGGAAAATGGAGTTGCCCCACCACCACCTCCGCCACCTCCTCCGCCTCCCGCCACCACCAACGCCACCGCCACACATCACACTCACGGGAATTATACACCTTGATTTGGGGCCCTAATTCTTTTTTTTTATGTGATCGATCGGAACATGTTGGGACTATGCGTTTTTTTGGATTCTACTATGCCACTATTATGTCCTCCAATATTCATTCTCTACATTTGCAACCCACCTCATTAATTAAATTATACCTGGACAACAGATTTTTTTTCCAATTAATTACTCAAAATCAAATCACAAATTAATCCTCCCCAACATATTACTATTCTTAAAAAGTATTGTAAAATAAAAGCCGCTTATATTCTTAGCTGCGAAGTAATCAACTTGGAAAAATTAGTACCAATTTTTTAGAAAGCATCTCACAGAATATATTGAATCCCAAATCTTGTTAATGGTGGACGACTGATCCGAGTTCAAATATCAAATCCTTTTCCATCTCCCAATAAAAATTAAATTTGCATATATTAATGAATAGGATAAATATCACTATAAATCATAAATTACTTTGCAACTATCGATTATATTTGAAGTTTCAAACATGTTTTTAAATCCTAAATTATTGATTTCATATCAACTGTGTCATCCGTCCATTTCCAAAGTGTATTTAATAATATATTTCTTAAAAACATACATGGCACAAATGTGATGTCGTTTGTATGTATGTATTTGGTTTGTACCATGACAATTCGGATAGTCACATTAACTTTCCGAAGACAAAAAATTGGAAAAGGACACAATTGATATAAAGTTGATAGTTTATGATTTAAAAAGATATCTACAATAGCTTGGGGTATAATTGATAGTCATAGACTCATGGGCAGTTTTGAGCCCGCGTGAAGTACGCTACCACATAGGGGCCCCGATTTTGAGGGGCTCCGAAAATTTTAGGTCCATATATTATGTATATATTTTATATCGAAATATTTCACTCTAGAGTTGTAGCGTAGTTGTTAAAATGTTTGTTTCAAATTTAAGTGGTGTGGGTTTGAATCCTCGCATTGCCACTTTTCATTTATTTTTTTTAAATTAAATATCAATGGTTTAATATATGGACGAAATTCTAGGCTTAATTAAAGGCCCAACTAGCATATTTAAGGTTCTTTGTAAGGTTAAAAAAATAAAGGGCTCCTTGGAAGAAATTGATGAAGATGTAGTTGAAAATTTTGTTTCAAAACATACAAGGATAGTAAAAAATATTAAATGTATGTTTAGTTTTTTACTTTTTTATTATGTAACTGAATAAAATAAATATTAGTATGTATTTATTTTTAAAAAATATTAATAAATTACCTAATTTTTCAAATTTTCACAAGGCCTCTTTTAAGTTTGCAATGCCATTGTTGATAGTGTCAAAATAATTTAAGGTTTAAAGTGATATCTGCCGATAGAATATATTGCATGTCATATAGACATAGTATTAAAATATATTTTCTAAATACTTCCAAACTTTATTCATGTAATCGATTTAATTTTGACAAGAGCATTCAAAAACAATAATTTAGTATTATATGAAGCGGTACAAACTCGGAAGGCTCATTAATAGAACTGCAAGAAAACATCAAGGCATCATCATTTTGAGATAGGTTAGGCAAGCGGCTGTGTAGAAAACTAATTAGTCCTCACCTCAATCATACAATCCTCAACTCCTCTATGTATATCTCACTGTTGATGCATTGTCTAGAATTTTTTTGGTTCTTTTTACATATAAAAATAATTAATATGCTATCACATGCGCATGGAGTGTTGTGATGATAAAATGTTATGCTATAATTTTGAGTAAGGATAGAAATACTTGGTCTTCAATATATAACTCCTCTTTGTATTGATATGGCTGAAATCTAGCTTCAAACTGGAGGCCGTCATATATTATTATTAATTGGTTTCGCATGCATGGTTCTGTTTAAGGTTGGTGAGACAGATATATATCTCTTGCTTGTATTATAAGTTTGCATTTTATACAAAGTAATGCTTATAGTTTTTATATGCTCCAAATATGTTAGGCGGAAGGCTCTTATTAAATCTTGAAATTATACATATAACTTTTGGGGGAAAAGAATAATTACCATGATCACTAATAAAATACATGACTTCTAATATTTCTTGCTACATATACTAATTAAGTAATGGAAATTTACTATTTTCGATCCATTTTATACTATCGTGTGCTTAGCTCATCAGTTGCGTACTAATACTAGAATATAAGGAAATCAAATTAAAAGGTAAAGCATGGCGATTGTGTCTTAAAATTCGTATCCGAAATTTTTTCATTGCTTACAAATCCTTATTTGAACAATTTTGTCATCCCACATACGATCCAAACCTCTCTCTCTATATATATGAACAAAATCCAAGAAAAATGATATAACTCGTTGCCAATTTGGGCACAATATATGTGACATTATTGCTTTATTTGAAATAGATGGATGGTTTTGTGAAGCTAGCTAGTTGTCCCAGTCCATGATTCTTGATTCCATAAAAAGTTAAGGCAAGTCTATCACTCTAGTGATAGAGATAGTAGTGTAATTACAAAGATCTTGAGATTCTATTGAAAAATAGAGAGGGAGAGAGAAAGAGAGACATTGCTGGGGCTTGGAGTGCAAAAAGTGAAAGAGGATACTCTGCAATCATCAAAGCAACACATTTTGTTCCTCTACTCTTGCACAAATCTTTGACCCAAAGATGGAAACTTGGAAAAAGAAAAGCTATTACTCCAACACAACATAATACATACGCCACCCTGTAATTTTTTTAAATACTTGGAACACCAAATTATTTTTAATTATATTACTTTTAGCAAGTTAATTAAGTCCTCTAATTACAGTAAAACCTCTATAAATTAATAATTTTGGGACCATGAAATTTTATTAATTTAGAGAGATATTAATATATCGATAAATTAATATTTTATTAATTAAAAGATAGACTTTATAAATTCAGCAAATTTAGTACATATGTAACTGAAAATAAATGAATTCATATATGTTTCATTAATTATATTCATGCATCAACCAATTCTTTGTAAATAATTAAATATATTCATATATAATATCAATTCATTGCATACAATTAACTATTAAATTCATGAACGTATGTATCAATGCAATAGAACTACTTAAATATACATACATGTTTACATTAATTCATTGCACTTAATTAAAAATTAATGAGGAAGCTGAAGATGATTCAACACCATTGGAACAGTCACGAGAAATGAGGCTTTGAGCGCAACAACAACTCTTCACAATTTTTTGTTGCAGCTAGAGAACTCGATAACGAAACTCTTGGAAGCAATTGAAAAAGTTAGGGATGAAATCCAATTAGATTTAAATTTTAAGAAAAAACAAGTAACAATAGATTCATATTTTAGCAAATTACCATAATATTTATAATTGTAATATTTATGAATTATTAATTTAGAGTTTTAATGGAATTTAATAGTTCTCAAGGGATTTTTCAAAAAATTATTATCTAATTATCTTATCGAATTTGATGATTTTTTACAACGGCTCAAGTCAAAATCGGAAGATTTTATTATTTTAACGAGTTTATTAATTCATATAATTTTTATTATACGAGTTTCATTACATACGAGGTTTTCCACCCAAGTCTTCTTGCACTATGTATTTTTTTTATCTCACTTGTATAGTTGTACGTATTTCCTATTTGATCTACCTTAATTAAATTTATTTGCTGATAATATTTGTTGTCTTGTGGATTCTACTATTAAACTTCGAACGTTTCTGTATTTATAATACATCTAATGATACGTGTTTAGTTAAAGAGCGTGATTTGTCGAGTAAGACTGTAAGAGTAGATAATTTTGTTAATTATAATGATGTATGTTAGGTATGTCAATTGCGAGAGTGAGACTAAAATAAGAACCATAATTATTAAATCCTTATACGTTTCTGCAATATTTTCTTGACGCATACGTTTATGCGAGATATGAGTGATTTATGAGAGTAAAAATAAGAGGTAATTATTAAAATAATTATTTTAAGATAGTAAAAATAAAAATTGGTCCGTAAATATAAAAGGATAAAAAAATAGTCTATCTATTCATGAATTTGTACATGCGAATTTGTGAAATGAATTTGCATGTGCAGCTCGTGAAATGGAGTATAAAAACACTATTTCACGAAAGTCAGTTCGTGAAATCAGAGACGGAGCCAGTGGGTGGCTGGCAGAGTGGCAGTGGCCAAACCCCCCCCCCCCCCCCTCTTTAACTTTTTAATTAATTAATTATAAATATAAATATATATATATATATATATTTATTTATTTAGATATATTAATTAATTATAAATATATATATA
>JAYJMF010350100.1:0-11396 GCA_036873715.1 Salvia sclarea
AATTATTATTGTAATAAATACTTTGTTAAAAGAATTGATGAAAGCATTAAATGCTATTTTGGAGGGAATTTTTTTTTGTTGGTTTCTCTTTTATATATATATAGATTAGAACACTGACCTAAAAAGGTGAATACGTTGGAGTGCTATGTGTTATTTGACCAATATTATATAATATATGAATCCATTATATATACCGTTAAATTTTAGGTAAATTATTATTTTTTAAATTCCAATGGTATTTGGTCATTGGTCATAGTTTCAAGTTTTTGAACCCATGTGGTTTTCACTCTCAGAATTCCAAAAGCTTTTGCGTCAAAAAATAAAATAAAATCCAAAAGCTTTAGCTTTATAAGATCGGCTTTTTCAGAGATCCGATCGAGTATAAGCTTAATTTTAATTTTAATTTTAATTTTATTCCTCATCAGATTGTTTTACCTTTTACATGTATAGCAATTATATATCATTACTTTATATTTACATGTAAAATAGAAACGTGGACTCGTGTGATGGCTAATTATAAAGACAGAAAAGATTTTCCCAATGTCGGCTGGGAACATTTGTGGGCAGCATCTGCAATAATGTTAGGCTAATAAGCATTATTACAATTTTATGACACATGTTTTTAATTATGGCTTCATAATTATTTAGAGTTGTTCCTCGTGGTGCATTGAATGGTCCAAAATTATATATCCAATCTTCAACAGAGACATATTTTGATACTAGCAAGAAAAAACATATTTGACTCCCCATTTTCAAATTGTAGTCAACATTTTGGTCAAAGGTATTGTTCGGACTAAATTGGTCCTTATTTTCCATTCCAAGATAGAATATTCTCACTATTTTTGGGCCTGGAAAACTTAATGCTTAGGGTCGTTTATGTTTATCGATTTCAAAGTTCAATCGGAAGAAAATTAAACTTGTTTAACGTGGCAATTCTGCTTATATTTTGTTGTAAAAAAGTGGGCAATAATTATGTGAATTTAATTGACATGCATGAATTCAAATCCATTTTTTCCTCCTATATGGTTTGGAGATGCAAACCGTTGTTGTTCATGAATTTGCAAATAGTATCTCAACCTAAAACACATGACACAAATAAGACTAAATTTGGCACAATACATGTGTTTTAAGCTTACTTTAAAGAGTTTATAAAGTCTAACAATTTATAAGATGTTTCAAAAATTTATATGAAATAATATCTCTAAACTTACAATAAATTATTAAAGTGTTTGAATAATTGAGTTTATAAAATCTTCATAGAGAACTCTAAATTAGAGAGACAATATCTTTGTTAGAAGAGATATGAATTTGAGAGTATATACGTTGAAATTTAATTTTATAGTTTATAAATTGTTTAAGAAATTTATTTTGTCAAACATTTCTTAAGATCTCATAAGTTCATAAACAACTTACACTCACCCAAACACACTCTAAATTTGAAGTGTTTCTTAATTTTGATTTTTGAACATGTATTCTTGGGTCTTACGTGGTTTCTCTTTTTGCCTTATCATTAAAAAATGTAACAAAATAATTTTAAATGAAATTAATATGAAGCCTGTCAAATTACAGAAATATCAACAAAACAGTTGTATTTTAATAAAAACGAAGGCTGTAAACAGTAACTTTTTATGAATTAAAGCCCAATAACAAGTTAGCCCATTGTATATGTCATAATATAGATGAAACTCCTGTGGCCCTATCATATACTCCTCCCACTACCCAATTCTAAAAGCATCCAAATCCAACTACCCAAGCCCAGTCCATTGAGGTGGCCATGTTCTGTTTTTTTCTTCAAACTATTAATATTATTGTTTCATATTTTTAATTGTAGTGTATATACTTGAAAGTAATTTTATTTTTAAACATTATGGTATAATATATCATTTTTTAAAAATGAGTCCCCCGTTAACCATGGTTAATGCTTTTAATGGGATTTGGTATCCCTTGATTTTGTAGATCTACTTACACTCTCTGGGTAGTGGTTGATGTAAGTGTCTCCTTAATCGCCAACTTTAGATATATACTCGAGCTCATCGAAGTGATCATCCCTTGTCTTGGAAAATACATTGCACGTGCGTCTCTCAGCATCTCTACATTAATTGATTAACTACATAATTTAATATTTTAAGAAAAATCAATTAATTAATAATTAACAATAGATATTTAAAGAAAAAAAAAAGTTAAAAATATTAAAACAATATTTATGTTGTTATTCCTTAGCTAAGACCGATAACTGTAACCTCAACAATTCAAAGTTTTCATGCAGTGATATCAATATCACTTTGTGTAACGATTTACAGATGATACTACTTTTAACTGTTGTTTATGTGTATCTTTCTAGCATTGTGACAGATATAGCGGTAGTGTGAGTATAGCCTAAGCCTAACATATATAGAATCTACACACGAATAAATGTTAATGGAAAAATCAAAGTCAACACGAATGAATACTCTTTGAGAAGACGGTTCCTTATTGTGATTTGTGATATTTTATCAGCTATCCAATTGCGATTATTATTTTAATCTAAAATAGTGATAGATGATGTTGACTCTTGTATCGTTTATAATGACATGCAAGTAGTGGGTAGACTTTCTAACATCATTAACGTCCAAAATTTATTGAATAATGAACAAGACTCGACTTTCGGATATAAAGCAAATTTATGGATTGGAATATTGGATCGCTCAATTGAAATATTCACCTGCCAACATCCAATAATGATCTCTCAGTTTCGTAATTTATTTATGTTTTCTTACGTACATAATAACTATGTACGTGCAATTGTCATATACTGTATAACATAATATTAGTGTGCAAATTAATTTGGTCGCCGGTGTATTCTTTTGAACCAATGATGACGTACTAGTCGAAAACTGATCATTTATATATTTTCTATTTTTACTTCTAAATTTCAAGCTTACTATGAAAAAGATCACTGGTTCCGTATTTCACTCAATAAAGAGACGTGGATGACTAATTTTCAAACTTTTGATAAATAAATATCACTCAAAATTATATATGTGGGAGACCGACTTGCTAGAAGTCGCTTCTTTTTAGACGATTATATTCTTGAAAAGTATTCATAAATTTGTATCTCAAAAGGCTTCTCTTTTCAAATTAGTAATTAAGATCTCATTACAATTTTAATTTTTCTCTGTAAATTGCAGAAGAGAAAAACAAAGTTCACAGGACCATTTAGTATATGGTTTTGGAGAACAGCTGTATAAATAAATCCAACTTCTAATGGGTTGGTTTTTAATTTATCATTTTCTTGTTTCAAATCAAGCATCGTTTAATTTTAAACTATCTCGTGCCTATTCCTGTCATCAATCATATACACTCATATAATCATTTTTTTTAATTTCTAATCTTTTAGAATGAATATGACTGATACCTATATCGTGAGAGTCGCATAAAGATTAGTTCAACATCTCAAATATATAATAAGAGATGAATAATTAAAATTAATGTCATGTCGTATGTCATCACTATGACAAAGATGGCCGAATTGAAAACGTATTGTATAGCAAATTGTAAGAGACAATTGGTTTAGAAGTCAATAATGCTACGTGAAAACTACAAGAAAGTGCAATTAGCGCCTCACCAAGATAATATCAATGTCATCGACCAAAAGATCGAGACTATTTTAACACCCTTTCACCTAAATTAAACAAAAAGTTCGTCCACGGCTCTCTGCATAAAGTGAATGATATTTGGAAAAACGTCGACTTTCCACGCTAAATTCATCCTTCAATTAAGATTTGATATTCAAATATAACTTGACTTTTGTCCATATGAGTATTTTATGATTTGCATTTTAATAGCGTCGAAAATAACATGACGTGGATTAACAGTTGTTGATGTGATCTGTTTGTAAATGAGTACTTGTCGGGCGATTACAATGTAACGAAAAATAAGAGAATGAGAATTATACGGAAATAACACAGAATTGAAACAATAACGAAACTAAAACAAAACCGTATAAACTAAGCTGAGTCGAGGAAGGCCTCTATCTGCAAGACGAGATACGCCCCGGTAGTGCTCTCGGTTCTGACATATCGTCTCCAAAGATAAAACGGCTGCGTCTCGATGGTAGCAACACCGCAAACCAACGAGCTAGCTCCGGCGAACTGGAAAGAGGCGATCACAGAGCTTCAACTAGGAATGCTATGTATGCTGAGAGAGCTTGTGAATGCTTTGATGTTCGTGTGGAATGCAAATGGAATGAATGTTGCTATTCATGCAACTTGAATGCCAATGGAGGCTATAATTTGAATGGTCAGCCCATTCAAATCTCTCCATCATGGCTGGTGTAACAACCAGGAGTTACCGGCGGTTTCAGCTTCGTTTGAACAGTCGGGACGCACCTGGACAGGTGCTCGGACTGCTGATCGCTCGCGAGACGTATTCGGACGTCCCCATGTGCACATACGAGCCCAACGGAATTGGGCTCCGTCTATTGGGCTTTATCTAATGGGTTATGTCAATTTGGGCCCGAAATAAATGGTGGTCCAAAAGGAATTATAGGTTGGGCCCAAACGAAGCCCACGACCAGGTCCAAAGAATAGCCCAAAGATCAATTGCTAAGATCCAAGGCCTGAGCCTGGGTCTGGGCCAAAGGCCCACGACCTCGGACCCGGACCCGTCCCCGGCCGAGGTGGGCGGCTGCGGCGGCGCGCGCGTGTGGGCTTGACAGCCCATCACTTGTTCACACAATTATATCATGTATAAATGAACCCACTTATGTGGGTGATTAATGACTACACATTAATCAATGTGGGATAAGTATTAATTATTTCATACTTATCTCTTTAATTTCCATAACTCCATATTAAATGACAAACTTTAATTCACTATTTCTCACTCACCGGGAATCAATTTTGAGAAAGCGAATACACTACGTTCATATACGCGAAACGTAGATCGAGAATATTTAATTTTAATTAAATTAAGTTCCACGTCATTTAATTATTTGGTCAATTCCCTTTGAACCACGCTTAAATATAAGCGATTCCAACATAATCGTTATTCTTGCCACGTAAAACTAGGGCTGTGCACGGGTGACCCGACCGCCCGACCCAACAAGTAAATCCAAAACCGACAACCCGACCACCCAAAAATCTCACTGGCCGACCCGGCTGAAATAGACCCCTAAACCGACCGTAATCCGACCGGCAATTACATGTCGGGTTCGGCGATTTCAGCCGACTGACCGCGCGGTGCAGTGAGCAGCGACCGCGCGACTGTGTGAGTATGAGTGTGAGCTGGCAGTGCAGCGGCGGGTGTGGCTGGGCTTGGGCGGCTGGTCGTGGCTGGGCACCGGGGGTGGTTGGCGTGGGCGTGGCGGGCTTAGGCGTAGCAGCTGTCGGCTGACTGGCTGAGCGCGGCGAGCGTGGCGGCCGGGCGTTGGAGTGGCGGCTGGCGGGGAGTGGGCGACAGCGTGGGGTGGGGTGATGAGGAGGCTGGGCGTGGTGTCTGACGAGACGAGGGTGAGAGATGAAAGGAGAGGAGGCGGCTGACAGATCTAGGGTTTCTGTAACATATCTAAAGGAGAGGAGGCGGTTGAAACATTAGTAAAATATTCAAAAAACTGTAATACTATAACATGGTCGGACAGATCGGGTTCCGACCGACGAAAATATTGGAACCCGCCACCCGACCCGACCACCCGATTTTTCCTAAAATCTCGACCAACCGACCGACCATGGGGAGTTAAAACCGGCCGATCCGAGCCATTTTTTGGGCGGTTCGGTCGGTTTGGTCGGGAGGGCAGGATTTTGCACACCCCTACGTACGTAAGACAAAACAACGTCAATCTATGTCATATTTTCCGTTAAAGAATCAGACTATATTACGGATTTACTAGTTTGAACATTCCAAAATGTATATTTGGACAAAAGTCATGGCATACATTTGCACATTAACCCTCAAATTAATTGGATTAATGTGCATATCTCATAATTATCATATCTTTGAGTATGTCACCCAAGTCCCACACCATATAACTATAAACAAACTTTACAAGCACATAGAGCCTCTTAAATTTTGTTTCATAACAAGTCAATTTGTTTTTATTTCATACAAACACTGTATACAAAACCGTGACTATTTCAGAAACTAAAAGTTGTCAAAGCAAAATGAGTAAAAAATGAAAATTTATTCCCTTGCAGTCCTCTGTTTGCTATCTACATATAACAAAATCCAGATCTATCCATTTTTGATTGTTCAAATACTATGCACAAAATCCATAATCCATCTCTTCTTGATATGTGAGAGAGAGAGAGATTGTGTATCAAGAAATGACACATGAATTAGGATTCTCCTCAGAGCTGTAGACATGGTAGGATTGGGTGTAATAAGGGTTGTAATTCTTGTAGAGTTTGAGGAGTTCTGCAATTTGTTCACTCTCTGTCTTCTTCTTCTCACCATCTTTCTTCTCATCTTTCTTCTCATCCTTCTTCTCACCATCCTTCTTCTCTGGTTCCTTTGCGGGGCCCACTGTTAGTATTTGTGGGAACCATGATTTCTTCAATTTATTCACCACTTCCACTGGATCCACATTCCCTACTATTGTCAATTTCTTCTCCTTCATGTCCATCGCTAGCGATTCGATTCCTGCAAAACCCCACTTAATTAATCACTCGGATTCCCCTCTGTATACATTGTAACATGTACTAATCATATGGGATCAAATATTGACATAGCACAACGAATGGTTAAAATTCAAATATCTAATCTCGAGTTTATCTGTGTAAATATTTTATAATTCGATATTTTAAAATAATTAAATACAATCCAACAATTGCTCTATTATTATAAATATATATATTGAAGAAATCAAGAATTTTTTAGTATTAACTCAAGAGAAAAACAGGGCAAGACAGAAGGGAACAAAAACACAAGAAGAAGAAGAAGATGAGTAAAATTAAATATGTAACTTTCATGAATGAGAGGGATATAGCAAATACCTGATAGGCTAGAAACAGCCTTCATAGCCTTCTGCTTCGCTTTCTCATCATGAACTTCTACTTTCAACACCACTTTCTGCAGGAAATTTTAGAAAATGAATAAAAGAAGCCACTCGATTGTGAAACTAAAGATAAAAAAGTGGAAATAACGATCAATTTTAATTACTTAATTAATTAGTCAAAACGAAGATAATTAATCATGTTATGAAAACATGTGATATTATTGGTGTAGAGAAGTAGCCAAGCCACGAACATCAAAGAAATTTCTTGTGTAACTTTCAAAAGAATTAATAGGTTACTCAACCGTACATAAAATAAAATAACTGTGGAAAACGAGAATCGTTGTGAGAAACAAGAATAAAAAGGTAGTAATAAACAAAAAGCAAGTAAAGGGATGGAAATTTTCACCTTCGTCATCTCGATCGGTACAGATAATTTCTTGAGTGGGACTTCAGGCTTAGGAAATATGTTAAACAAAGTTCGAGAAATTGATCGGAAATGGCGTTTTATAGACCAAATTGTTAGCCTACCTATATAGTTTTAGAGAGAGAGAGAGAGAGAGCCCAAAGGTCAATTTTTTAAATGCATGCAAATATCAGTCAACTTAGAGAGAGAGAGAGAGAGAGAGTAAACTTTGAGAAATAGTCTCCCCTTAGACAAATCGAAGGGCCAAAACTAGGGGGGGAAATATCAAAAAGACAAACATTTTTCACCCATTTGGTGGAATTTCAAAAGAAATTATTATTTAGAAATGAAATAAACTAGAAATAACATACATTAGTAGATAAATTATTGTTTATCCAACGCGCGACGAACTAATAATAGCACCTATTGGTCCCATACATATGTGCTTGTTCCGATCATCGTCTATATATTTCATTTACAAATACACGCTACACATATATTTTAAAGTACGTACCTATCAATAAAATTAAAAAATATGTAATGTGGTCACTATTATAATTATTAATTACAAAAACTTCTTTTGTTTATCATTACTATTAATTAATATTTTGTGGTTTATTTTAATAATATATCAGTCAGTTTTCTGAGATCGTCAATAGTCCGAATATGATAATTGTTACGACGTCCCAACAGTATGGTGCATCTTCCTCGCAAAGCAAATAATTAAGATTGATTAACTAAACCAACTTGAGAGATTAACAATAGATTAGTTGTAAGCTAGGGAAGAATCTCACTGACTCAAAGTCAGAGCGTACACATTTAACCAATTTAATAAATCCGGTCTTGCATAAAATATGCATTTGGAAATTATATGATTACACGTCATAATCTTGTATTTATTTTTGTGAAGTATCTATATTTGTTGTTATCTAAAGAGGTAGAGTATTTCGGGGCTCTGTATTTTCAACCACTATGGAATAATAAATTAGTCTTTTTTGCTCGACTAGAATTAGTATATATAAATTGCGCCTATTCGAAACAACACAAAGCAAAGAAGTTTGTGAAAAGACTGCAAAATATTAACATAGGATGGTACTAATCTACAAATTAATGCATATATAACTACTGTAATTAATTTAACAAGGTGCATCATATTTTCAATTGTTCTCGAAGTAATTAATTTGTGGTGGTGGCAAGATACACTTTTTGTATGTCCAAACCATTTGGCCAAGTCCTTATAGTAAACGCAGAAGCAAAAAACTCTTTCTTACGCATTAGTTGGGATAGATTGCGAAAACAAAATTTTCTTCTTTATTAACCGTTAATTTATTCTAAAGCTTATATATGGACTTGCATATAATTTATTGTCATATATAAACTTTAATCAATAACACTATTAATATAAATCTATAGTTTATTGCTATTTTAATTACTCTAAAACGGAAATCCGACTAAATTGTCTATAATTTTCGAGGAAGAATACAAATTTAAGTTCATAGAGAAAACAAATTATGGGCCCGTTCGGAATTTCATAAAAAGCTAACCATCATTATCATAGAAAAAGTTATTGCTTTATACCCTTGCCCTCTTTGGCCCCAATATTAATGCAATTGCAACAGATTATTTTTTCAAAGCCACGTCTCCTTGTGGCATTGCCATCATTATCAATTTATCACGATCCTAATGCCTCCGATTTAAAGAATTATTGAAAGTGTATGATTTCCTTTCTGCTCAAGAGTCGAGAACTAAGATTTGCTTTATGTTCCTAAATTGTTAGCTCTTCAAACAATTGACAAGTCCTAACTTTATTTCTCGCCGATTTCTAGTTAAATTACTCAGGTTGAATGTCAAACGACGAAATTAGCAATACGATAGGCTAATTAATCCAAACAAGAGTTTTATTAATTTTTGAGTTTCATGTCAGATAGGAACTCAAAAAGTTAGGAAGTACGATGTTACTACAAATAAAAAGGTTAACATCATTGAAATATTATTCTAAAAATTGGATCTAGTTGCAACACAATCGGAAGATTGTGATGGTATTAGCTATAATTGTACATTTAATATGTTACCATATATATGCTGGTATGTTACAAATTGAAATTGTGGGTGCTAGCATGACAACAATCCACAAATACAGTATATAATTAATTAGTTTTGGAACAAAGATAGAACTTTTATTTAACATTTTTACGTCCCAAGAAACTCCTACCTTTTCTTCTCTCAAGAAAATATCATTAATAATGAGACACATTTACGTTAGGACGGCCTAACGTTAGGCCCGACCCAATTAATACATAAATAATGAAACAGACAACAATAATAGAGGGCGGCAAACAACAAACGCCTCCGCCTTCGGCTTCGGTAATTAATATGTAGATAATGAGACCGGAAACAATTATACTTTTACAGCTCGCTCCGAGTTTGCGTTCGGCTCCCCCTCGCTCAACTCATAACTTAGAATAAGAGCGACAAACAATTGGCCTAATATTTGGCCGGCCTAACGCAAATATTTGTCTTAATATAATAACATCAAATAAACCAAATGAAAAGGCTTTTCAATGAAAAGATCATGTCTCAATGGCATGCAAGACCATCACACTAGTACTTAAGTTCTAAACCAATCTTATCCAAGATTGAAGTCAACATCATATTGGCTCAGAAATCCAAAATTAGAAGAAGAAAAATTATATATTCACTTGTTTATGTAGTCATCTGGATTAATAGCATTGATTTGATGTGCTCGTGTATTGCGCAAACATTCATTTTTCTTCAAATACATCACATAAAAAGTTTACATTCATTCATATCATAGGCCTATAACTCCACTTGGCTGTATAAAAAATGACATTTTGTCAACATCGTGTCATATATAATATATATCATATGACATCCAATTCTAAATGGATTTTTCTTCCACTAATATATGAATCAGAGAATTTATGAATATGAGCTCAACGAAAAGTATGAAAGTAACAATTCAAAAAAGGTGTCGTACGTCATTCTAAACGCTACGTTCTTGTCCTAAATGATCGATTTCTATATAATAACATAACATAAAGTTGAATCATCACCTTAGATTTGTGGAGCTTACGTGTCTAATTAATTGAAGGGTTGATTGCATTTCTTTTTGTCTTTGGTTGCTAATTAAGTTAGCTAACTAATAGACAAAAGCCAATTAATTTTTAATTCCTTCGCGAGACAAGTTCGTGCCATCAATATTACTTCAGTTAAATGACGGAGAGGTTGGGTTGGATGTATGATTTCATTATGAGAAAACCGTGTACGTGAATGATCCGTCTTGCAGCTTTTATAGATCTATACGTATTTTGTGGTCCACTTCCAACATGCCGTCTAACATCTATTGACGACTCTAACAGAGCCCTTAATTAACCAATTTAATAAGTTCGTAAATTTTATCTAATTATTAGTATACAATATCACCATTAACAAAATTCCAACTAATAAAAAACTAGAAAAAAAAAATCATAGGAGTAACTCTTTATATGAATCCTCGCTGCCGACTGCCAGTGATTTAATAAGAAGAAAAACCGAAGAGTGGAGAGGAGGCAATGAGTTCAATAAGAAGGGGTAATTAATTAAAGAGTTTTCTAAAGACAATACTATCAACAATTAAGAATAGAAGTAAAAGGATTGAAACAAAAGAAATTGAACGAGGATTTAGTGAAATAAAAAGGAAAAGCGCGAAGGCTTTCGAGATGCATTTTGCCTTATTTTATTCGTATTGGGTCCCGGAGGGTGACTGAACTAGTGTATGTTGGGGGGGGGGGAATACACCAGTAGGAGTTTTTCGCAGAAAGACAAGACACACAGAGTTCAGTTTTTAAAATAGGCAGAGAAACTGAGACTGAAGTAAGTTCAGTTTGAATGACTTCAGTATGGGAACTTGTCACCAAACTGAAGTCCAAAGAAGAGTTCAATTTCTTAGTTTTAAAAACAGGGGAGAGTTATGAATCTTACTAACTATCCGAAGATTGGTTAGTTAGACTAATAACTCCGCAG
>JAYJMF010350121.1:0-11394 GCA_036873715.1 Salvia sclarea
TTAACTATCTTATCAAAAGAATTAATGAAATCATTAAATGTTGTTTTGGAGGGAAAATATTTTTTGTTGTGGTTTCTGTTTTATATATGTATAGATTATTTAATTCTAATTGTTTATTAGCATAAATATGACGCACACACTCTAAGCTAGTCTTCGAAAACATAAAATTGAGACACAAATAGGTGGAGGATTTAAATAATATGGAGTATATATTTTCCTTCTATAAAACTTAAATCTTAAATATTAAATCTTTTGACAATGTCACATGTTCTATCATCTATAAACTAGTTATGCCACCCTGCGATGCACAGTAAATATAGTTAATAAAAATATTTGATTTGTAAGTTTTAAAGTTGCAAGTATTTTGCATAAATCTTAAAATAATGATAAAAAAATTTATAGAATGAAAAAAATATTTAAGTATGCATTTATTTTTTAATTATAGCATGTGAAATCTTAATAAAAATAATTAATTTGTAAGTTTTAAAGTTGCAAGTATTTTGCATAAATCTTAAAATAATAATAAAAAAAATTTATAGAATGAAAAAAAATATTTAAATAAGTATGCATTTATTTTTTGATTGTAGCATGTGAAATCAATGATGAACCCACTTAACTATATATTTTTTATCTAATGACTTTTTTTTTTTTTTTGGAAAAGGACAAAGTTAATTGTTAGAAGTTAAGAAGTTAGTTCACCAAGCACCCAATACTCCAAGAATATATCACCAGTCCTCCTTATAACTCCAAATTCGTTCCTAAAGGGAATCGAACCCGGGTCTTTCACTAAGGGAGGAACCCGGTGGCCAGTAGGCTAAGCCCCCTGTTTTTTTTTATCTAATGAAAAATTATAAAAAACCTAGATATTTTTGCATTCATATTTATACTAATCTAAAAAGTGTTTCGAAGACATTTATTTTTTATATGTATACTTTAAATATAAGGATATTAATTAAAATATTGTAATACCCCGTAAATCTTAGACCTAGTTATTAGTTAATTACACTGGATTTACTTATAGTAAGTTGCTAAATATGCTTAACTTAATATTCCCTCCGTCCCGCCGAAGATGATACGTATTTCTTTTTGGGCTGTCCCAACGAAGATGTTACGTTTCCTTTTTGGGACACTTTATTACTCACATAATTTTAAATAATATATATTTCTATCATCACTTTACACTATTTTTCAACTCTCCTTAAAGTCCGTACCCAAAAGAAATGTATCGTTTCGATGGGACGGAAGAAGTATATGAAAATTTCTCGAGTCAAAATCATATACTAGGAGATCAAAGAAATTGGTCTTATATATTTTAGTCATACTTATGACTTCTTTATATATTAATTATGTCTTCCAATAATCCAATTAAATAATTGGATTCCCTAATATGATTTAGTAATTAAATAATAAAGCAAATAGTGTACTTGATTGAGGAATAGAGTTTTTATCGAATCAAGAAGTAAATGATTTTATCAAGTCATACTATAGTTCATTGATCTTATTCAATAAATAGATTAAATAATACTCCCTTCGTCCCATTAGTATTGATACTTTACTTTTGGGCACGGAAATTAAGGAAGTGGTGTTTTTGTGTGTAAAATGATGGGCTCCACTAAGTTGATGAATATTTTGAAGGCAAAATTCTTATATTTTCTAGTATGTCTCATTACTAATTGGACAAATTAAAAAGAAAATAGTGTCAATACTAATGGGACGGAGGGAGTAGATACTAATTGATTAATTACTCGATTTATATCTAATAAATTACCTAGTAAACTTAATCCAATATATGTGGATTGCTCAAGCCAATTGGGTAATTGAATAAGCACTTAGCTAATAAATTACTTAGTAAACTTAAATGTAAATTAGCACTTAGCTAATTGGGTAATAAATTACTCGATTTATATCTAATAAATTACTTAGTAAACTTAAATGTAAATTAGCACTTAGCTAATCATTAAACGAATAAGCATACCTAATAAAAGAATAAGACTTTATTCAAATAGAGTAATAAATAAGTTACATAAAAAATTAAAAATGAGAGAGGTGGAATTCTCGATTCACAGCTTCTCCTGCAGATATAATCTCAATATCCCCATTTCACATTTTCAGTCAACACTTAGAAAGATAGAGAGTGAGGAGAGTGGGATTGAGAGGAAGAAGAGGCTGCTGTAGAAAGAAAAGAGGGAGCTGCTATAGGAGGAGAAGAAGATACAACTCACCAAACTTTGGGTAAAGACTTACCCAAAGTTTGGACCCAAACTCTCAGTTATGCTAAGTTTACAAGTTAGCCCCAAGCATAGATAGAACTTTGAGAAAAAGCATGATTATGAGCATGTTTGAAAACATAGATGGGAAATAACTTAGAACCTCAAGCATGTATACAGATTGTCTCCCACTGCCAAATCTATTAGCCAAAAAGAATGAAGAAAATGCTATTTAAAATCTGCCCTTTTATAAAGAATCAACCAAGTGAATACCAACAAGCATGTTTACTAAGTTGAGCATACAAGTTGTTAAACTAACAAGGTATGCATAATAGTAATGAACAAGAAGAAGAGATAATTTGATTGATGGAGAAAGTCAAAGCAGATGATACAAGGTTTCTTCTTAATGGAGAGAATCAGCAAAAGTGGCGGTAAACACCAACAAGACAAAGGCCCAAAATACATAGTGCTTCTTAGGGCAATATATAAAGACAAAACTACCCTTAAGTGAACAAAACAATATATATATTCTAACATCCTCCCTCAAACTCGAGATGTTGCTGCAACGAGCATCGAGAGTTTGCCAACCAAAACACGAAAGCGCGGAAGCGGAAGAGGCTTGGTAAAAATATCAGCAACCTGAGATGAAGATGAAGTGAAAGGTAAAGTAAGAGTTCCTTGCTCTAAATGATGTCGAGTGAAGTGACAATCTATCTCGATATGCTTGGTGCGCTCATGGAAGACAGAGTTGTGAGCGATGTGGATAGCACTTGCATTATCACAAAACATTGGAGTCGGATCAGAGACAGATACACCGAGGTCAACAAGGAGCCAACGTAGCCAAACAATCTCAGCCGTAGTGGTGGCCATGGCACGGTACTCAGCTTCCGTGGAAGAGCGAGAAACAACCTGCTGTTTCTTACTTTTCCAAGAAATAAGGGAGTCGCCTAGAAAAACACAAAGCCCAGTGGTGGATTTGCGATCATTGGGATCGCCGGCCCAATCAGCATCAGAGAAGGCACGAAGCTGGAGAGAAGACGTAGAAGAATACAATAGGCTGTGAAACATTGTACCTCGAAGATAACGGAGGATACGAATAACAGCAGACCAGTGAACAGTTGTAGGCGAAGATACAAACTGACTGATGATGTGGACGGCATAAGCAATGTCTGGGCGGGAAATAGTGAGGTAGACCAAGCTCCCGACAATGGTGCGATATAATGTAGGATCTTCCAAAGGTGAGCCATCGGAGGTAGAATACCGCACATTTGCTTCCATGGGAGTATCAATTTCCCGCGTGTCAGTGAGACGAGCACGCTTAAGGATATCAGCAATGTACTTGGACTGGGACAAAAGATAACCCCTAGGAGATTTGCAAACCTCAATACCAAGAAAGTAGCGCAGTTGACCTAAATCTTTCATCTTAAAGCGAGATGTCAATTGTGATTTTAGAAGTGAAATCCCATCTGTGTCACTCCCAGTAATAATCATATCATCAACATACAAGGAGAGGAGAATATTTCCAGAGGCTGAGCTCTTAACAAAAAGAGCATGATCATGATCACTTGAACGAAAACCAAGAGTGATAAGGGCAATAGAAAATGTTTCATACCAAGAACGAGATGCTTGCTTGAGCCCATAGAGAGATTTCTTGAGCTTGCAAACATATCATGATTTGTGGTGTACTCCAGGTGGGGGAGTCATGTATACTTCATCTGTAAGGTTTCCATGTAAGAAAGCATTTTTCACATCCATCTGGGAAAGATCCCATTCACGTGCTGCAGCAACGGCAATAAGAGTACGGACTGTGGTCATCTTAGCAACAGGAGCAAAAGTTTCCTCATAATCAAGACCATACTGTTGAGAAAAACCTTTGGCCACTAATCTTGCCTTATATCTCTCAATAGATCCATCTGCCTTTGTTTTGATTTTGTAAACCCAACGAGAACCAATGGCATGTTTACCTAGTGGAAGAGGTACTAAATCCCAAGTATCAGTTTTGTGTAAGGCATAGAGTTCATCAGCCATAGCCTGCTGCCACAATGGATCAAGAGCGGCCTCTTTATAGGAGGTGGGTTCAGAAAGTTCATGTAAGGATGAGAGAAAGGTTGTGAAAGCAGGAGAATATGTAGTATAGGCAAAGTCAGGGAGGCGAGTGGACTTACTGATGTGAGTAGAACGGCGAAGAAGAGGCTCCACATTCACAGAAGGTGGAGAGGGAGTGGGAGAGGCAGGTTGGACGATGTTGTTGTCGTCACTAGGAGCATCATGATCAATATCTGCGCGATCACACTCAACATCACTAGTAAAAGGATCTCTAGACATGTTGGAGTTGGAGGGAATTGAAAAGAGGGGGATATGTTCTATAAAAAAAACATGACGGGAGACATAAAGTTTATGGTTAACAGGATCATAACATCTATAACCCTTCTGACCATCTCCATAGCCTAGGAAAACACACAAGGCAGAACGAAGGGACAATTTATTACGCTCAACATGAGGACGAAGAACAAAACAAACACAACCAAAAACTCTCAAATAGGTATAATCAGGAGCATATTTAAAAAGTTTCTCAAAGGGGGAAACACCAGAAGTAATTGAAGAGGGTGTTCTGTTTATTAAGTAAACAGATGTGAGGACAGCTTCTCCCCAAAACTCACCAGGGGCAGTGGCAGACAAGAGAAGTGAACGTGCTGTCTCCATGATTTGGCGATGTTTTCTTTCAGCCACACCATTTTGTTGGGGGGTATCAGTGCAAGAGCTTTGGTGTATAGTACCATCACTAGCGAGTAAATCACGAAAATTATTAGAAGTGTATTCCCCACCCAAGTCACACCTAAAACGCTTAATAACAGCAGGGAATTGAGTTTTCACAAGGGCACGAAAGGCAGTGTAAATATCCAGAAAATTATAACGATGTTTCATAAGATATATCCAACAATAACGCGTGTGATCATCAATAAAAGAGACATAATACTTGGATCCTCCCTTAGTATTAATGGGGGATGGTCCCCAAACATCAGAATGAATCAAGTCAAAAGGAGCAGTAGAGACAGAGGTACTATGATGAAAAGGCAAAGCCGAAAATTTAGCAAGTTTGCATCCATTACAAGACGAAATGTCATGACTTTTAATGGGTCCTAAAGATCCATTATTAGCCATATACTTTAAACGAGAGAATGAGACATGTCCAAGGCGAGAATGCCATAAATAAAAGGTAGAAGAGGACGGACTCAAACGAAAAGTAGACAAGTCGACACTAGAAGCAGCAACTCCTGGATTTTGAAGACGATCCAAAACATACAATCCCCCTCCCTGCCTACGGCCTATCCCAATCTGCTTCCTGGAGTGTATATCCTGAATATGACAAGAAGTAGGAGTAAATAAGACGTGAGCACCAGAATCACAAATTTTACCAACATAAGCTAAATTCAAGGCGAGTTTAAGAATGTGATAAACATTTGGGAGGGAGATATTATGCGAGATAACAGAACCAATTCCAGAAGATGTCATTTGGGTGCCATCAGCAGTGGCAACAGAAACAGAACTGGATGGATAAATAGAAATAAATGAGTCTTCTTTGGGAGACATATGATTTGTAGCACCAGAATCCAAAATCCAAGCTGGATGGCATATACCTGCAGGACTCGAAGAGGATAAACTTGCTACAGCAGACATAGCATGTGGTTGTTGATTGATGAACTTTTGAAACTTCTCAAAGAGATCATCAGATGAAAGACTAGAAGTGGCTGCTCCAGAATTCATTTGATTAGATGTGGGTATAGCAGCAACGGTGTGAGTTGGCTTGGAATATTTCTGACCAAAAGGTGGGGTGCGAGCAGCTGTGGAGTTGGATTTTTTTTGCCAATTCAGGGCATTGGGCTTTCCAATGCCCAGTTCCATGGCAATAGTTGCAAACATTTGGATAAAAGCTTGATTTGTCCTGACTCTTGTTCTGATTCTGGGGATGAGAATGGACAGCCAAGACAGATTGAGTAACAGCTGGGTTAGTGCCTTTCATAATTCCTGACTTATGACGAGTTTCCTCCGCTACGAGTTCACTAACCACAAAATCCACAGAGGGCAGAGGATTGCGATGCAGGATGTTGCCACGTAAACCTTCAAATTCATCACGAAGAGCCATCAAGAATTGAACCAAGCGTTGTTCCTCTCTCCGAGCAATGTAAGGAGTAAAAGCCTTGAGCTCTGCAGACTCGGTGAGAGCCACTTGATCCCACAAATCTGTCATGGCAGCGTAAAATTCTTGAATGGTCATGTCCTTCTGATTGAGGGAACGAATATCCATCTCCAATTGATATTGTTTTGCAAAATTTGACCGAGTGTATAGCTTCCCCAAGTGTTCCCAAATTTCCTTAGCAGTGTCATATTTAGCTAGTTGCATGCCAATGGAATTCTCAACAGAGTTGTTTATCCAAGTGATAATTTTTGAATTACAAACTTCCCAAGAATCAAGCTGCTCAACATATTTCTCGTTATTCGCCTCAATTGGTTTGCAATGTGTACCAGATACATATCCCCATAACTTCTTACCCCTCAAGAAGTTCTTCATGACATAACTCCAATAGGAATGATTTTTTCCATTCAAACGAACACTAATAGATTGAAGCGAGTCATCTCTTTCGAAAGCCATAACAATAAATCAGCAACAAAACAATACTCAACAAGAATCGAAGAACCACAAGTCACCAACACCGACCAAGAAAACGCCAAACAAGAGCAGATAATAATCCGAGCTAGAACATGAACAAAAAATAAGAGAAATACCAGAAAATCGAGAGCATTAGCTGCAATGTATTCGCCCAGAAAATCGAGAGCATTAACCGGTCAGATACCCGCCCTAAATCCCAGGTAGCCTGAGCTCTGATACCATGTTAAACTAACAAGGTATGCATAATAGTAATGAACAAGAAGAAGAGATAATTTGATTGATGGAGAAAGTCAAAGCAGATGATACAAGGTTTCTTCTTAATGGAGAGAATCAGCAAAAGTGGCGGTAAACACCAACAAGACAAAGGCCCAAAATACATAGTGCTTCTTAGGGCAATATATAAAGACAAAACTACCCTTAAGTGAACAAAAAAATATATATATTCTAACACAAGTTACTAACAGCTTAAGCAAAATTCTCAAACCAACAAACTTGAAATAACAGTAGAAAGAGGTTATTAACAATGAAAAATATGCTATTTTTGACTCTCAAAACTCACAACTAGAATAAAATTGTTAAGACATTAAAAAGATATAGAAGGAGAACGACGAGACTCGAGTGAGAGGCGAGGCGAGCCGCGTCGCAAGGCGTGATGGCTGCCCAGCGACGGCGACGCCCGCGGCGTCTGTCGCTGACGGCGGTGCGAGAACCAGCTCGACCTTGACCGCGACTCTCGCCGGCGACGGCGCTGTGATTGGAAGTGAGGGAAGAAGAAGAAAATTGAGAGAGAGGAAGAAAAAGGAGAAACGGAATAAGATGCAGATTAGGATTTCTTTCCCTCTTTGGAAAATTAAGCAAAAGAATAATAAATAAATGAAGTAATGTTAATAAAATAAGTTGGGCCTTTTAATTAAATTAATATAAGAAATAAACGAAGCCCAGTAAGGCTGCTACTAAGAAGGGGCCGAGAGTTTCTTTGGACCGCAAGTAAAAGTCAGTTGGGCCGTTATTAATTAAGTTAGCCCAATGCAGTGATTTAGTTGAGACCAAGGAAGTAGGGTAATTCTATTCATAGCCACCATGTTACTAATAAAATAATTATTAATAAAAATACATTTTTATTCCTATAGCCGTCAAATTGAAAGAGAAATCAACACACGGTCGCTGACAGAAGAAAATTAAGAATTGCCGGCCATACCAAATCACTCTTCTCCATGTCCTTCTCAAGCAAAAATTGCAAACTTTGCTCCTTCTTGATGGAGAACTCATCAACTAAATAATATTTGTGTACGAAAATCAATATATACTTTTCTAAAAGGTGTAATCTTCGTTTCTTAATTACATACACAATTTGGACGAAGAATTCTATATCTACTCTTCGGAAAGGTTTAATCTTTGCTTGATGCAATTCCTACAAATAATTCTTCCTTTGTTCGTTCTTCTTTTCCTCGCACTCTTTTCATCAAGGTTGTTTTCTTTCTATTCCTTGATTTGAATGTAAGCTCCGTAGGTTCCTTCTGCAAGAAAAAACCTTCTACCACCAAGTTAATCCTAAATTTTCTAGTCTCCAATTTCATTTTGGATGGTATATATGAATAATTCGTTTCTCAATAATTTGTTTACAATTAATTTATCCCACATATTTTGTGGGGTTTCATAGAAGCGGAGGTGGATGACTCTATTCTATTTTCATAGACACATATTATTCATTAGACGAGATTTTTAGCAAGAAGAAAGTGTTATGGGTTCTGTAATTTTTGTAGGAGGAAAAGAAGAGATTTTTCTGTCGAAGAGGAGACATAATAAAAACTGATTGTTCAGCGTTATTGCGGCCTTGCTGAGTTTCAAAGTTGAGTTTTCTGCAAATTTCCGCCGGTGGCTATGGGTAATTGAGTATTTTGTTTTATTATTCTGTTCGAGTTCTTAATTATGGATATAACGATAAAATGATATTTTTATAAATTTTTAATATTATTTTATTAAGTGGGGCCTATAGAGATTAAATAGAATCCCCCAAGGAAGTATTATTATTAGCCCAACACTTGAGAGCCCATTAATCATACCCCTTTTCGGTAACATTTCCCTATTCTTAGTCAAAACTCTATACATGGTAGAATTCTCAATGCTCAGCCGCCAAGAGATGAAGTCCCAAAACAATTCCTCAATCATCAATTTTCCCAAAGATATCATCGAAGAAGAGATACTCCCACGACTTCCGGTGAAATTACTCTTGAGATTCAGGTGCATTTCCAAATCATGGCGCTCTTCAATCGACAGCGAGGGATTCATCAAAACCCACTTCCAAAACTCAACCCATCACAGAGTCATCTACCGCTCTAACCTATTTGGATTAAAGCAATGCTCTCTGCACACATTCTTGAACAATTCCTGCATCGGTCTACCCTCTCCTTCCGATGATCCAACGATTAATCGAAGTTATGTTGTGGGTTGCTGCAATGGGCTGTTCTGCCTTTACAGTCAAAATAAAGGTTGTTTCTTGTTGTGGAATCCCGCCACTAAAATCTCTTTTGAATTACCCGAAATAGAGCGTGCAACCGAAACCGGTGGATTTGGATACGACGCGGCTAGCGGTGCATACAAGGTGTTTGCGGTTGTGTTTCATCGTAACGGGAAAAAAATAGGAAAAGTTTATAGCTCGAAGACAAATTCATGGACAAAAATAGAAGGTGTTGGCGGCCACTTTTTGGGGCATTATGGGAAAGGGATGTTTGTATGCGGAAGGATTCACTGGCTGAATCCTCGTGGTATTGATTCGTTCGACTTGAAGAGTGAGGTGTTTGGAAAGATCGATTATCCCTTCGATCTAGAGATGGGGAGAAAGGAGTGGTTGGGTGAGATTAAGGGATGCCTTAGCTTGGTTTGTGATGATAATGAGAGAAGGGAGTTGTGTGTTTGGATTATGAAGGAGGATTCTTGGTTGAAAGTGGTGAAAGTGCCTTTTGTTTTCTTCTCATTGTCAGCCCAAGTCGAGATAGCATCGGAAGGAGTGGTTTTGCTGATATATGAGACGGCTTTCGTGGCTCTCGATCGCGATGATGCTGTGCTTTCGGAGCCCAAGAAGACGGGCTATATTGAGATGTGGCGAGATATGTTTAGCAGTAGTTATGAGACCACGCATTTCTACGTTGAAAGTTTAGTCTCGCCAGTTCCTGAAGCTAATGTTTTAACCGTTTGTGCAATAGAAGTTTGATTTGGTTACCTTCTATTTCTCTAGTAGTTTATTTGTTTATACTTAAGTGTATTTTGTTTCTTTGGTAGTTATTTCATTCATGTCACAAATAGTTGGGATAGACTGGTGGTTGCCTTTGGGCGCTTTAAAATAATCTTGATTATGATGGTATAGATGGCGATGGCTGAGTTAATGACCATGGTATCACAACTATGGATCAATTTCCGTTGCTCAAGTTTGAAAGAAAAATTATTTTTTCAATGTGCATACTTGGATTTGTGAGCCTATAGAAAAATGAATACAGAGTTTTTTGATAAAAAGATGATAGATTGAGGTTCGAGAAAATATTTATATATTTACGATACAAAAACTGATAATTTAGGGTTTAAGAAATATTTGTTGAAGTTGAGGATATATTAAATTTTATAAATAGGATAAATATTATTTTAAATTCAGGATTATAGTAATTTCATAAAAAATGTTATGAACTTTAACAAATATTTTTTTTAATTCCAAACTATCAGTTTTTTATCAAATATATCCTGGACTCATTTTTCGTCTGGAATCCTTGAACAATGAAGAAAATCGAGTATTGATGTATATATTTGGGTTTCTCAGCAGATCCAAAGAAGAATTTAGGATATATTTGAAAAAGATCATTTTCTCAACGTGTATATTATTACTTGGATTTATAAGCCCATCGAAAAATAAATGTATATAATTTTTGATAAAAAGATGAGTGACCTGAGTGGAATGTTTAACAAAGTGAATAGGATACATAATAAAGAAATTTGTATATTTATTTGAGGCAAAAAAGTTACTCCCTCCGTCTTGATATATAAGCCCAATTTTTCTTTTTCGTCCGTTCTCTAAATATAGGCCCATTCCATTTATAGTAAATGCATTTTACCCTTTTATCCCAACTTTTCATATTATTTACATATCTTTCCTATCAACATGCCCCTTCTTTTTAGAATGTGAAACCCTTTCTTCACTCACCACTATAATCATTTCAACTTTATTAAAATATAAAACCCGTGTCACTCTCCCATGGGCCTATATATGAAGTAGGGAGGGAAGTATTTAATTGGGACAAAGGAATTATTATTATTGGCCGATCACTTAAAAGCCCATTCCTATCCCTTTTCAGTAACTTTTCCATATTCTTAGGCAGAACTATATATATATATATATAGGGGTTGATTATTGTATATCACCTCTTAAAATGAGAAATAAGAATCAATCCCTACTTTTCATCTTTCATAAATCAATGATCCAGATTTGATATATTTTTCTCTTTCTTCACTCTCTCTCCTAAATCCTACGGA
>JAYJMF010350142.1:0-11391 GCA_036873715.1 Salvia sclarea
TTTAGGGGTGCCTTAACCAAGGATCCTTAAGTTACATTAGTGAACCCCATCATAGTTGGATTAAAATTGGTAAATTGGTTAATAGGAATAACAAGTATAGGTTTGATTAGGGATTATCATCCTACGGTCGTTTTCTCATTTATTGATTTAATCCTTTAGATTATTCGTTCTCTTTCACACATCATAAATAAATACCCCGTTTAGATAATAGAAAGTCTTTGAGTAGAATAATTGTAGGAGTTCGCCATATCAATTTCTGTGGATACGACACTCGACTTGCCCTATCACTACACTATTTTATGTTAGGAAATAGGCTGATCACACTCACACAACAACTCTTACAAATAAAATCAGATTTTCACACAAACAATATAACTTTCTCCTCTCTCCATAAGCCCTCTAACCATACACCAAGACCAAAAATTATACTTAATTTCCTCTTCAATCTTCTTCCAATTCCCAACTTCCATCTTCGAACGTCACCTTATTCCTCCATTTTCACAAGATCCACACAACACAAATCCACAAGCCTTCAAAAACCTTCCCCTTCCCAACAATCATAAAAGATTACTAGTCACTTCTAACATATTTTTGTCCACATTGTAACTTTAATATCCCTACTTTATAAAAAAAAGGCATATGTAATGGTTAAAAAGGGTTTCTAAATTTAAATTTTTAAATGAAACTTTTGTTAGCTTTTTTTATTTAAACAAAGACAAGAGATGGTCAAAAGCTAGCTTTGGATAAGGACAACAAGATTCCCAAGCAACTTTAAATCCAATATGCCCGGATTATTTGTATCACTTGAATTTATTTATAATTCATTTAATGCGGGAGATGGTCTCCTATGAAGACGTCTATATAATTGCAGCATAAAGGCGAAATCCTCGTTCCCAAGGCCCCCACGATTTCGCCCCCAGGGCCCCCACCCCCCGGTCCGACAATATGGTGGAGGTGTTAAATCATGGTACTTAGCGGTCTATTAGGTCGGAGGTTCAGTGCCTGGTGCCCACAAGGAGCTATTCCCCAGCAAGGAGGAATAAAACTCCTACACTGCGGCTGTCAGGACTCAAACCAGTACATTGCAGCAAAGCTGCCACCCAGTAACCAATTGAGCTGTCTATGCGAACGAGGACTTCTATATCATGACTATATGTGAGGGGGTGTGAAGACCTCCGTCAAGATACTGCATTAGAAAATGAAATTATATTAATTCATAAATATATAAATCATATTTAATTAAATTATTTTAATTAAATATTAAATTTTTATTTAATTTTTTGTGCCATTACAATCGGGTATTTGAAAGGTATGACAATTGATTACTTTTCCGTTACGTTAAAATTGTCACACGCTTCTAAAGTTCATTTCTTGAGGTTAAATCACGTCATTGCTTCCGTGTGTCTTAAGTTGACCTCTAAATTTTTTAGTTTTAAGCCGACTCTATTAACCAATTATCAAGATAATAGTATGTAACTGCAACTTTGGCCACATACATACATATTATAATGCATGTAATGTAAGTAATTATATTTTTAGTTAATTTTAATTTTGTATTCGAGATAAATTAACTTTAGATTGATGATGATAGAACCTAAGTTTTGGCCACCTCAGATTTTAAGATAGATATGTCACTCGGGATCAATTTGGAAGGAAATCGATCTCAATCGTAAAATAAGAATTAAAATTATATACATAAATTTTAAACTCAAACAATGTTTGATTATTTATATATATTATATCCTTCAATTATTATAACAGTATATATAGTAAAAGGTTACTCTTAAGTTGTAGCTCGGATTTGATGCCATGTTAATATGTTAGTCTTACAAATATTGCAATATAGTCTGAATTAAATTTACTGTGATTATTCACTTTATAATTTGAGTTAAAATTTCAACCAAGTTTACGTGCAAAGTGGGAAATGATTTGACCACTTACATTTCAAAACAACGCCAAAATTTTCATCCTCCATAATATATGAATCATCGTTCTCTAACGTTATTTTAATTTTTTTTAAACATTCCAAATCAGCTTTGATTGGTACACGTAATTTAAATTAGTCAATGTTAGCACAGATTATAAAAGTGAACAATGTCCATAAATTTTGCAAATGCATTTATAGTATTTGTAAATTGAAATTAAAATATGACCATTGAATCAAAGTTTCTAGCTATGCATACATTTAGTAACAGGAAAATACTTTTCTTGCGTGAAATGCAATTTGTAAGCACGGTCAATCAAGAGAATTGTGTAGGGAAGAATCATAATTTGGATGTATTCCAATTTCCAAGTGATAAAACTTATTTAATTTCTGAAAATTTTAATTTAGGAAGAGGATAGGAAGGTGTTGGGGCCGGCAAGATAAATTAGGTTTCTCTAATTTATTGGTAAACCATTCACAAGATAATGATGCATAGCATGTTAGGTCATAATTTATTACTCTCTGTTCCATTAGTATTGACACCATTTTTTTTTTAATTTGTCTCATTAGTAATGACACATATTAAAAAAGGTAAGAATTTTACCTTCAAAAAACTAGTCAACTTAATGGAGCCCATCATTTTACACACAAAATACCATTTTTTTAATTTCTGTGCCAAAAAGTAAGGTGTCAATACTAATGGGACGGAGGGAGTATTAGTAACAAATCAATATTCATATATTCCACTTACATAAAAATTCGGAAGATTTATAAGGATTTATTGTAAGGACTTATTCTTCTCCAATTAGAATAAGGTAGTTTCATTTTTCTTAAGAATATTTATTTAACTTTAAAATAAAGTTCGCAATCACTCGCTTTTATACTATTCCTCCAATCTCAACTCAAAAAATAATAAATAAATAATAAAGTCGTTGAAAAATACAGCTGCCACTAAATTATTAGCAACCGGTTAAGCCGGTGTCCCTTTTAAGTCGGTCTCTTTGCATATATATATAAAGCCTCCCATCCCCCAATTCTCATTATTCATTAACATCCAATTCAATTATCAATCGATCTTCTCTCTAATTCAAGGTAATATATTTTCCCCTTCCGATCTCGATTTATGTTTTTGGTTATTGTTCTGATAAAAAAAAAATGTTTTAGGGTATTTTATCTATAAAATAATCGATTCATTCTTGTACCTGAATGGTGATTGAAATTTTAATATGCAATTTTATCTGTTTTTTGTGTTTCTGACCTGTGGATCTGTGAACGAAAATTTCTGATTTCTGTTTTATTTACTACAAACGAATTTGATCCACCGTCTGTTGATTTTTCTCGTCTATAATCGCATCGGGTTTCGTTGTCAAATTGTTTTTATTTCTGTTATTGATTTTAGCTGAGGTTAATATGCAAATTTTGGGGAATTTTGGAAACAGTTATGTATTTGTTTAACCCGCGTTGTATTTTCTTTGTTTCTGTTCTTTTTCCTTCATCTACTATTGCCTTTGGATGTAATTGATTTTTTGGCTGGAAAAATCTGAAGCTTCCTACTTTGTTTTAAGAATTTATTTAAGAGGAGGCATAAAAGTTTTGTATGGTGAATTTCTTTTCAGATGTGTATGTAAAATAGTCAGATGCATCTGTCTATGATTTATTTTGTTCCTCCTTTGTTCAAAGAAAGGCAAAAGATTTATATGGTGAATTTCTGAGCAGATGTATGTTAAATAGGCATCTGCATTTACAATTTTGTGCTTTTTCGCTGGAAAACTGTTTAGGATTTATTTAATTCCTCCTCTGTTAAATTTGTATGGTAAATTCCTGATAATATATGTACGTATAATATGCAGATGCAGATCTTTGTGAAAACCCTCACTGGCAAGACAATCACCCTCGAGGTGGAAAGCTCTGATACCATCGACAACGTCAAGGCTAAGATCCAGGACAAGGAGGGGATCCCTCCGGACCAGCAAAGGTTGATCTTCGCTGGCAAACAGCTCGAGGATGGCCGCACTCTTGCTGATTACAACATCCAAAAGGAGTCCACCCTCCACTTGGTGCTCCGTCTCCGTGGTGGTATGCAGATCTTCGTTAAGACCCTCACGGGCAAGACCATCACCCTTGAGGTCGAGAGTTCAGACACCATCGACAATGTCAAGGCCAAGATCCAAGATAAGGAAGGAATTCCCCCAGACCAGCAGAGGTTGATCTTTGCCGGCAAGCAGCTTGAGGATGGCCGCACTTTGGCTGACTATAACATCCAGAAGGAGTCCACCCTCCACTTGGTCCTCCGCCTCCGTGGTGGCATGCAGATCTTTGTTAAGACCTTGACAGGAAAAACCATCACCCTTGAGGTTGAGAGCTCCGACACCATTGACAATGTCAAGGCCAAGATCCAGGACAAGGAGGGAATCCCCCCGGATCAGCAGAGGCTCATCTTTGCTGGAAAGCAACTGGAGGATGGTCGCACGTTGGCAGACTACAACATCCAGAAGGAGAGTACTCTTCACTTGGTCCTTCGTCTCCGTGGTGGTATGCAAATCTTTGTCAAGACCTTGACGGGAAAGACCATCACCCTTGAGGTCGAGAGCTCTGACACCATCGACAATGTCAAGGCCAAGATCCAGGACAAGGAGGGTATTCCCCCGGACCAGCAGAGGCTCATCTTTGCCGGGAAGCAGCTGGAGGATGGTCGCACTCTGGCGGACTACAACATCCAGAAGGAGTCTACTCTCCATCTGGTGCTGAGGCTGCGTGGAGGTATGCAGATCTTCGTGAAGACCCTGACAGGAAAGACGATCACGTTGGAGGTGGAGAGTTCTGACACCATCGACAATGTCAAGGCGAAGATCCAGGATAAGGAGGGGATCCCACCAGACCAGCAGAGGCTGATCTTTGCTGGGAAGCAGTTGGAAGATGGGAGGACTCTTGCTGACTACAACATTCAGAAGGAATCCACCCTTCACCTTGTCCTTCGCCTCCGTGGTGGTTTCTGAGCTTCCCACATGCTGCCTTTGGTATATCTTTCAACGTGTCCGTTAAACAATGTTTTTATTTCTTGTTTTGGTATTTCATGAATTGTGTCTTGAGACTTGAGATGCTTCACTTCTATTGACTGTTCCATTGGCCCCTAAACAATGTTTCTGTTCAAGTATCCATTAAATAAACTGTGGTTTCCTTTTCTTCATTAATGGATGTTGAGTTGCTCAACTGTTACAGTATGTTGGATATCAATTTGCTTTATACTGAGGGATAAGGGAATGATGATTTGTGAGTGCCCCTTACTTGATGGAACTCTAATTTAGTGGTAGTAATTTGGCTGATCATTAGGAGGGGTTTGGTTTGGTGTGGTGTGGTTTGATGGATGAGATAATGTTGATAGGATGAACTTCTTTCTAGTGGTTACCTTCCATGCTTTAATTTCTGATGGAATTTTAAGAGTCTTGATGTTGTAGTGAATTCATTCATTCAACAATATATCTTTACTATGTAATGATTTATAATGGTTTGTATTTCATATTTTAAAATGTCTTTTTATTTTTGAATAAAAAGTAAATGCTCCTGTCCGCTCTATGGCTTATTTTTTTTTTTAAATTTTATTACTCATCTAATTTTAAATAATACTATATATTTTAATCATCAGTATTTACGTTTTTGGGGTAATGATAAGTTGAATGTCACAGGCAACTAAATTTCCAATATGCCCCCATCATCTTATATACTGTAATTTGATGTTCATTTATAATTTAGCGAATGCAATTGGTTCTTTGAAAAGACTTTGCATAAGAATCGATTACTTCTTTGTTCAACTCACACGCTTCCATACTTCATTTTTAGAGGTCAATCCATATACAATAATTAATTAATTATTATGTACGTCATTGCTTCCGTCTATCTTAAGTTGCCTCTAGTTTTTTTTACTTAGACGACTCTATTAATCAATTCAGTTTTATAAAGATAATGGATGTAATCCTAACTTTGGCCAAATTCACACAAATATGCATGTAAATGGTTACATTTTTTTTATTAATTTTCATTTTTCAATTGAAATGAGCTTACGTAAAATTGATATTGAAAATATGTTGGGATGAATCAAACAATTATGGAGAGGAAGAGGACGATGGATATGACATGATCAAAGCATACTAGTAATTTGAGACCAAGTAACAAAATTAGAGTCCTCTTAAGGGGGCTAGTGAGATCCGTTGATGGAAGAGTTTTCGATACTCTAAGTCAGTAAATAATAAAGAAGTAACGTGATGAAATCAATTAATATCAAATATCCGATAAATAGCAGAAATGAGTGGAGAAACACTGAATGAGGGTGATGGGGTTGTTCCGATCGATCGGGCCGAGGGAAAACTATAAGGCTTGAAAGCATGGCGCAGAGAAGAATAGAGTATGAGTGATGGAGAGAAAGGTTGAGAGTGTGGGTTTAGTATTCATGGAATAGATATCCCAAGATCTTATTATGCATTCGATTTCCATAATAAAATTAAAATAATTAAAAACACAATAATTTACTCATATTTTTTGGATTAATATACATTGTAATTTTTTAAGAATTGCACACAATTTTTTTTCCAACCAAAATACTAACACCTTGATTGAAAACATAAAATTGAATTTCCCTAAATTAAATTTGACATGACGATCAAAACGACCTCATTTTGATTGCATATAAAAATAAAATAAAATAAAATCCATCTAGAGCCACCTCACCTCTCTCTCACTTTTCGCTCTCACTAATTATAGTGTCTCCCTTTGAGGTTGAGTGGGGCTAGGTTGGTGGTGCCGATGCCATTTATGCTTAGCAGCTTCCTTGTCTCTTGCGGGCAAAGGAGACATCGTTTTTATTTTTAATTATTTTAATTTTTTATGCAATCAAAACGACGTTGTTTGGATTGCTACGTGAATTTAGAATTCAAATTCAATTTAGCAAAATTAAATTCCGTGCAAGATCAGAAAAATATGTTAAGTTTGTGAATTTTATGGCTGAAAAATAAATTCGTGTGCCATTCTATAAAAATGACAAAATTCGTGTATTTAGTGATAATTAACCCTATTTTTTTCATTTAACCATTTCTTTTTTAAATTTAACCATTGTTTGATAACTTACATGTTAGTATTATTCAATTATCAGAATTATCGTTAAATTATTTTCCTTGGGTGATACGAAATCTGTAAGTACACGGTAAATGAACACAAATATTTATATTTGTGTGGGCAATGATTTATAATATTCCAAAGTGATAAGATTTATTTTATATTTTTAACTTTTAGCTTATAGGAATTAGGAAGAGGATAGGAAAGTCGTGTTCGGCCGCCCTTCAAGGAAGCAAAGCATCGGCGTTTGGTGTTTGATAGTTTTTTCAATTTTATTGATAATAAAACCATACTCGACAAAATAATGCGTAGCAAGTTAGGTCATAAAATATTATTATAATAAAATAATTACAAATCAATAGTCAATAATAATTAGTCGATGTATGGAAAAATTTATCATAACATAATCATAAAAAGGTTTACAAATCAATAGTCATAATTAGTAAATTAGATGAGATATGTTCCATATTTGACACTGTATAGAATTCGGAAAATTAATTAGGTCTTATTCTCCTCTTCCAATTATAATAAGGTTATTTCCTTTTTCTTGAGAATATTACTTTAATAAAGTTTGCTATCACAAGCATATATTTTGGGATTCTTCCTATCTCAAATAAAAAATTAATAAAATAAATAAAGTTGTTGAGGTATACAGCTGTCATTAAATTATTAGGCAACGGGTTAAGCCGGTTTCCGGTTTAAGTCGGTCTCTGTGTATATATAAAGACCTCCCATGCCAATTCCTCTCATCAACATTCAATTCAATTATCAATCTTCCTTTTCTCTGCTGCTAGAAATCTCTCCAATCCATCTAATTCAAGGTAATATTTTTTACCTGTTCTTGAATTTTGATTATAGATTACTCATATTATACCTTGTTTGTTTTCTAATTTTTTTAATATGTAAATTTATCGGATTTGTGTTTCTAGGCCTCTTTTAATTTCTGTTTGTGAACATCGATGTTTCTTATGTTCCTATACAAACGAATTTTTTCCATCGCATGTTGATTTTTCTCGTTCGCGTTTCGCTGTTAATTTTAGCTTTGATTTCTCTATTATTGATTGTAGTTGTGGTTAATCTGCAACTTTTGGGATGAATTGACGTATCTGCTTATTACCCGTTGTATTTCCTTGTTTCCTGTAGCTTTTTTTCTATATCGACTATTAATTTTAGATACAATTGAATTTGTCTTGGAGATCTGCTAAGATTTGATTATTTAGCTTCCTCCTTCATTTAAAAAGAAGGCATAAGAGATTTTGTATGGTCAATTTCTGAAGAATATGCATAAAAGATTTTGAATTACCAATATCCGATCAGATGCGTATGTAGAATATGCAGATGCACATATAATTGATTTTTCGGGGCAATTATCTGCCTATGATTTAGTTAGCTTCCTCCGTTATTTAAGAAAAATGCATAGAAGATGTGTATGGTCAATTTCTGAAGATTAAAGCGTAAAAGATTTGTATAGTTATGTAAAATATCCAGATGAAGATACAATTGGTTTTTGCTGGAAAAATCTTGTCTATGATTCATTTAGCTCGCACCTTCATTAAATGAAGTCAAAAGATTTGTATGCTCAATTTCTGATTAACAATTGGTTTTTGCTGGATAAATCTTGCCTATGATAAATTTAGCTTCCTCTTTTCTTTAAAGAAAAGGACTAGAAGATTTGTATGCTCTATTTCTGATAAGATTTGTATGTAAATATATGCAGATGCAGATCTTTGTGAAAACCCTCACTGGCAAGACAATCACCCTCGAGGTGGAAAGCTCGGATACCATTGACAATGTCAAGGCTAAGATCCAGGACAAGGAAGGGATCCCTCCGGACCAGCAAAGATTGATCTTTGCCGGCAAACAGCTCGAGGATGGCCGAACTCTTGCCGATTACAACATCCAGAAAGAGTCTACCCTCCACTTGGTGCTCCGCCTCCGTGGTGGTATGCAGATCTTTGTTAAGACCCTCACGGGCAAGACCATCACCCTTGAAGTTGAGAGTTCAGACACCATTGACAATGTAAAGGCTAAGATCCAGGACAAGGAGGGGATCCCTCCGGACCAGCAGAGGTTGATCTTTGCTGGCAAGCAGCTCGAGGATGGCCGCACTCTTGCTGACTACAACATCCAGAAAGAGTCAACCCTCCACTTGGTCCTCCGTCTTCGCGGTGGTATGCAGATCTTCGTTAAGACCCTCACGGGCAAGACCATCACCCTTGAGGTCGAGAGCTCAGACACCATCGACAATGTCAAGGCCAAGATCCAAGATAAGGAAGGCATTCCCCCGGACCAGCAGAGGTTGATCTTCGCTGGCAAGCAGCTCGAGGATGGCCGCACTTTGGCTGACTATAACATCCAAAAGGAGTCCACCCTCCACTTGGTCCTCCGTCTCCGTGGTGGTATGCAGATCTTTGTCAAGACCTTGACTGGGAAGACCATCACCCTCGAGGTCGAGAGCTCAGACACCATCGATAATGTGAAAGCCAAGATCCAAGACAAGGAGGGTATTCCCCCAGACCAGCAGAGGCTCATCTTTGCAGGGAAGCAGCTTGAGGATGGCCGCACTTTGGCAGATTACAACATCCAGAAGGAGAGCACTCTTCACTTGGTCCTCCGTCTTCGTGGTGGTATGCAAATCTTCGTCAAGACCTTGACCGGGAAGACAATCACCCTTGAGGTCGAGAGCTCAGACACCATTGACAATGTTAAGGCCAAAATCCAAGACAAGGAGGGCATCCCCCCAGACCAACAGCGATTGATCTTTGCCGGCAAGCAACTTGAGGATGGGCGCACCCTCGCTGATTACAACATCCAAAAAGAGAGCACTCTTCACTTGGTCCTCCGTCTTCGTGGTGGTATGCAAATCTTCGTGAAGACCTTGACAGGTAAGACAATCACCCTCGAGGTCGAGAGCTCTGACACCATTGACAATGTCAAGGCCAAGATCCAAGACAAGGAGGGTATTCCCCCGGACCAGCAGAGGCTCATCTTTGCCGGGAAGCAGCTGGAGGATGGTCGCACTTTGGCGGACTACAACATCCAGAAGGAGTCTACACTCCATCTGGTGCTGAGGCTGCGCGGAGGGATGCAGATTTTCGTGAAGACCCTTACCGGGAAGACAATCACATTGGAGGTGGAGAGCTCAGACACCATCGACAACGTGAAGGCTAAGATCCAGGACAAGGAGGGGATCCCACCGGACCAGCAGAGGCTCATCTTTGCTGGTAAGCAGTTGGAAGATGGGAGGACTCTTGCAGACTATAACATTCAGAAGGAATCCACTCTTCACCTTGTCCTTCGCCTCCGTGGTGGTTTCTAAGTTCTCTGCCTTTTATTGACTGGTTCTTGTGTCTATTATCATTTGTGTGTGATGGTCCTCAAAACAATGTTTTTTATGTTATGTTTGAAACTCTAGTTATGAATATTGAAGCAGCATGTTGAATTTCAATTACTATTCTACTAAATTCACTTGTTTCCTTGTTACCTTGCTTCATGAATATTGAAGCAGTATAGGTTGAATTTCAGTTTGTTTTCTACTAAATTCTGAGCGATTGATGTGTCTGGTATGCATGCCTTGTGCATGTTGTGTCAATGCTATGTGGTGTTTGGTATAAATTCATTGTTGTTTATACCTGTTATTTGGTATTACAACAAGCATCAATATAATTGGTAGATGTAACCTACTTCATGATTTATTGTACATAATCCAGTTTGATAGATCTATAGATTTTCTGCTAAGAATTAGGTTTGGTGGATAGGATGAATAAGCTGGTATGATAGATATAATAGAGTAGGATTAATTATTTGGATTGTGTTAATAATTGATTGGGGCATATGATGAATTGATTATGATTAAAGTGTGACATAATGTTAAAATTGTTATTGTGGTGATGGTGTTTTAGTTTAATATCGCATTATACAATATAGAATGATAGATGAACAACCAAATTTGAGGGCTATCATCTAAATAGATGATTGCAGAGCGCACCAATTATTCATCACCAACCAAAGTTTACGTCATAAATATGATATAAAAAAAAAGATATATTTAAATTTTTATTTTAAAATAATAATAATATAAAAATATAAAATAAAATGCGTGTGAGAAGGGTGTTTCAATGATTTTTTTAGCTATATGCTTTATATTATTATTATTATTATTATTATTAGTATAAGTAATATAAAATAGTTTTTACTCAAATATTGTTGAACCATGATTACAAATTGTGCCGTGGTACTGACAGTTTTTTGTGAGCTAACAATATGGGCTAATTACAAAAAAATAGTTATTTAATTGAAAATATTTATTTGGTTAAAATTAAATTAGTTTTACTATATGTTCTTCTTTCAAAATCCACGGC